>JAMKCH010053434.1:0-10090 GCA_023653785.1 Ophioderma brevispina
TTGACCATAATATGTTTATCGTATGATACAGTACTTCTTTGTTTTCGGAGAGAAGCCTTTGGCACGTATGTAAGCCTATCTTCCATCTAAGTAATCAATACCCTTGTCCTGAGGGAAGCATTTTTTTAATAAAAACTTTATCTCAAATAAAAATATTTAAAAAAATAAGGAGATAAGCCCGAAATAGGTTTTTGCGGTGGAAAAGACCCTCTGATTTTTGGAGTTTTTGCGTATTATACGAAGAAACTCGATATTGAGTTTTAATACAAATAAAAATATTAACATTATGCAAAACCCCGAAATCGAGTTTTTTGTGATGGACATACCCTCTGATTTTGGAGTTTATACGTAGAAACTCTATATTAGAGTTTTAAAATAAAAAAACTATTAAAAAATATGGAGAGCCCGTAAATCGGGAGTTTTTCGATGAAATAGATCCTCACGATTTTGGAGTTTTTGCGTATTTACGCAACACTCCCGATATTGGAGTTTTTTAAATATAAAACATTTAACATATCCCGCAATCGAAGTTTTTGCGGTGGCCCGCAGACCCGCTATATTTTAGTAACGCATACCTACACATATTCGATTATATGAACCGTGTGTTGTCAAATGTGTGTTTGGGGGACTGTTGTGATGGGGGCCGAGTTGGTGTATAGTGTGGGGTGACTTGTTGTGGGTTTGGGGCGACTTTGCATGGGGGCGACTTGGGTTGGGGGCTACTTGGTTTACTGTGGGGGCGACTTGGCATGGGGGACTTGGCACGGGGGCGACTTGGTTACGTGGGGGCGACATGGTTTCCTGTTGGGGGCGAGTGGGCGTGGGGCGACTTGGTTTGGTGGCGACTTGACTTGTATCCCTGTAGTAGATCTTCTTTTTCATTCTACCTGTGTAACCAGCTACCCTCCTCATTAGGGTGCCACAGATGCCCCTCATGTCAATCATATTTTCTGTCCCTAGTCTTAAAGTGTTTTATTGTCAAAATAATAACCCCACCAAATTAAAATTCATTTGGATGTCGGCAAGGGGGCCTCTGTGAGCTAAAGTTTTTGTACACAAAGTCAATCGTATTTTTTGTTTTTTCTGACAAACACCAAAATTATGATCTTCACTCTGTGATTTTAGTCAAAATTCCTCACGAGGTACTTCAAAGGTTTGGCAAATAGTTTTTCCAAGAAGTACCAACCAAACTCACCTCATTGCGAAAACATATTTTTTAATAATTTTTTCAGTGGAGTCAGGCAATGCATAGAAGATCCAACAGCTTTGTACAACAAGTTTAATTTGAAGGACAGTGTATTGTTGAAGTTCAAGCCTTTGTAACCATTAACCAGTTACATATATATCATTGTAAAATGGTAAACTGGGGTGTTTTCTTGCATGTGGCAATAATAGCAGGCAACTCTTTTGGCCTCAATTATGTCAACATGGGAAAGCCAGATGCTTTCTTTTCAATAGTAGATCGTCTTTGTGAGTATTGATTATGTAACAGCTATAAAGGCTTCAACTTCCACAATCACTGTCCTTACAACCCTATATGTTAGCCACAAGCTTATCTTGGTCCTGTTTGGTTATTCTTTGTATCCTTGTCTCCAATGAAATTAATTTATCAAATGCATTTTTTCTGGTATTGTGGATGACCTTGTTTTTGGTATTTGTTGGAAAATATTTTCCTAGCTATAATACACCTCTTCTACCCAGATCACGATAACGGTCATCATGTTTTGTGTTTTTGGTAAAAAAACAACAGAACATCCTGTTGACTTTGTGTACAAAAACTTTAAGCTCACGGTGGACCCCTTGCGGCATCCGATGAATTTTTAATTGGTGGAGGTTATTATTTGACAAGTGGCACACTTAAGACTAGGTGACAAGAAATTGATTGACATGGGGCATCTGATGCACCCTACTCCCTCAATTTCCTTAGAAACCTGATGGGGGGGATGGTTTAGCCGCCAACAATTCGGCCCTGGGACAGGTAAGTACTGGTTACCATGATAACCCGTATCAGCCCTCAAAGGAACCCCCGGGAGGAAACCTGACCTGACCTTAATAATGATAAAGCTGTTTAAGAATACACAACAAGATAAAGGTATGATTTTGGACCGGTATTTTTTTTAGACAAATTGAAACCAAGGAGATAACATTATTTTTGTGTGGACGAATGATGCCAGAGGCCGGTTCTTCCACTTAAAATAATGGTATCGTCTTAGGTGTTTCTAGAATTTGTAGAGGAGGTATTGATTAAAACCAAAAAAACCAAACCTTTATTCTCTAAGTTTAAAGAACAGAAAGAAATCAAACTATCATGTCCACTTTCCTTCCTGTGTTGTTTCTCCTTGTGCCTTTACAGGTTTCAGCAGCACATTACAACAGTTCAAGATAGCTTTGGATGCAGAGGACTTCCTGCCCGCTTCTACGCTTGTTGAAACCTGGTAAAATCCTCATTCTAAAATTGTTGTCCTTTTTCAAATAGAGGATTTACTTTGTGCTTCCTTTGTTCATACCTTGAGATACATATTTAAGCTGAGTTTGTTCTAGGGAAAGTAAACAGAGGAGATCGCTGGGAACAATTGTGACAATACAAAAATAGTTGGCAAGTATGTTGGTAAGATACCCTGTAACTCATTTGAAGGTAAATGGTATAAGGTGTGTTGGTATAGACTGCATGTGGTCATGTCTTATGGTGGGACACCTTTTGCGTTACGAGCCCCAATTTTTGTGATTTCCCATCACTTTTCAGTTGTTTACTATGTAGTTTCAAAACTATCACTGACACCCATAAAACTATATATATTTTTGGAAAGCTTATGGTTCAAGGAATCTATTTATACTAGTTTTCAATGATGGTATACAGGGTTGGTACTAAAATATATAGGGTGATTTATAAAAAAAAACAGATTTTGTTCATCACATTATACTTTATTGTATTTTCTCCTGTGATAAAGAATCTTAAAACCAAGTACATATTATTACAGGTAAACCATAAGCTTTCGATAAAATCTATAAATAATATAAAAAAAACCCCTATAAAAATAAAAAAGGTGCACAAAAATAAGTATACAACTTTTTAAAATTTAAGGCCATTGAATATTTTGATGAAATTGGAAACACAGTAGCTTACGCTTTTGTCTTTGGACAACTCAATTAAGTCTGTATGCCATATATGTTAACCAGACACGTTTAGATAGGTATAGGTTGTTTTTTGTGTAAAATATACTCATGTCAATGCCTGCTATCAATGCAGAGCACTTCAAGTTTCATGTGTGTTAGTTGGACTTTCTTGAATAAACCCCAATCAATTATAATGTCAACTTCGAATGTTACAGCTTTGTTTTACTTTAACAAAATTTCTGAATTCATCAGGGTGGTCTAATTAGAATTGATACTGATATTTATTCATGCAACATGTGACATCACACTTAACATGTATATGAGCAGGATAGTGAGGATACTCTGAGATAAGTACTTCAACAGTGTAACTATAAAGGGGTATTTTATGAAATCTTCAGCTTCTGTGACCATAAACTGGAGGAATGTAACAATGTTAGATCAAAATTTTGAGCACTGTATAGCACCCAATAGTGTTAAAGGTTTTATGATTTTTAATTAATTAACCCAATTTATTAATTACCATTTTTGTGTAGACCTTTGCAAGATTACATGGCAATATTAATTTGCATTTGTTTACAATTTATTGGATACTAATATCCTGATTTTCCGTAAGACATGAACGTGAGCGGTCATGACCTTTATCAACCTAATAATTAATTCTGGTATTAATTGCAAAGTAAATTACAATTAAATGTTAATTTTGCTTCAAAATTTACCAGTATGCACCAGGAA
The DNA here is from genome assembly GCA_023653785.1 of Ophioderma brevispina. NCBI lineage: Eukaryota > Metazoa > Echinodermata > Ophiuroidea > Amphilepidida > Ophiodermatidae > Ophioderma > Ophioderma brevispina. The sequence continues at coordinate 3,847 of JAMKCH010053434.1, forward strand.
AGGCTGTAAAAGCACAGTACTGTCATTAAAGTCTGACTCAGAGATTTATCGAAATATTATTTTTTTTGTGTGTACTATCACTAAACTAAAGATAGTAACCTAAAATGCCCAATTCCGAAATTTGAGATGAAATGGATTTTTTTCGTTTTGATGCAATAAATATTTATGTGTATTTAACTTCTCTAGATACTGTGTATAACAAACTTTCCCGGATCCGGAATTTTATAAAAGTTGTGATTTTCGATATGAAGGAATTTCGATTAATCTTAGCAATTTCACACAGTGATTAGTATAGGACAAGCATTATGTCCAATATGCAAAAAACCCGATTTTTTTGGAAATTGAGGCGCCCCTCTCAGGAAATCTCTGAGTCGGCTTTAAATTACAACATTACAACAAAGATGTTTCAGAACATAAATTGCGTTTTTTTCCCATTGAGTTTGTAATACTTCGCTCCTGCCACTCCTCCTCCCTCCGCCACCCACCATATTTACCTCATCACTTTTTGTGATTTTTTTTGTTAATTAAACAAAATGTTACCTGTTCAATGTAATACTAATTTGGAAAGTAGAATAAATAAAGCTTTGAATGAAGCCCTACATAATAATTGAATACTCAATGCTCGTGAAATAGAAGCGGATGATAAAATTGTAACGCCACCACTATTGGGTTGTCCCACCATACGACCATGACCATGTGTGTTACAAGGCAACTGTGTTGGTATCCAAGGTATCAGATTGCAGGGATGTTTTAAATGGCCAATAAGTAAAAATCCATTCAGAGAACAACTTAAGAATAATAGTTATTTAATCTTTTCCTGGAGATAGCCAGCGCATACAAGTTTTAAAAAAAACTTATGTGCACTTGGCCAGATTCGAACCGGTGACCTCTGTATCACTAGAACGGCACTCTTCCAACTAAGCTATCAAGCCTGGGTTGGTAGAGGAGTGATAGATATCATCTAAAGGTGTTAGGTCCGAAAGGTGTCATCGCTTTCCTAGCGGAAAGCATCAGAACGGTAGATATCACTTTCCTAGCAAATAATAATGCTATCCGCTATCAAAGCAATGACACCTTTTGGACCTAACACCTATAGGTGATATCTATCGCTCCTCTACCTACCCAGGCTTGTTAGCTCAGTTGGAAGAGTGCCGTTCTAGTGATACGGAGGTCACACCTTGAATTCTGAAGAGTGGATTTTGTAAAATTTCTAGGCAAAACTGTTCTGGTGCTAGTTGAGTACAATCAAATCACAGTCTTATCCACCTTCCACCTAATTAACATATTGTGCTCCAATCAGGTATCAATGATATGCAAAATCAAAGGCATCACATGTAACACACTGGCAGTTGTTTTAGTGTTGTCTCAGTCTGCTTTTCTCTTCCTCTGTGCAGTGATATCATAGCTTAGATACAGCTTTTCTGCATAAGTCGGTTCATACCGTTTAAAGTGACAGGAGGAGATTTTTTAAGCATAAAATTTCTCTCAAATTGCACTTGATCGGCTGTTGACCACCTACCAAGAACGTCTCAAAGGTTTATTGGACACACAAGCACAAAAGAAAACCACAGATGTTGTTTTGAACTTGCCTGCTATTGTGATCATCCCTTTAGAGGACACAGAAATCCTATATCATTATCTTATTACTTAAAGATGGCGTATTTGCCTTCAGGTGTGATCTAATACATTGGTAAGCATTCCAAATGAGCAAAAAACCTGGGTTCAAGAAAAAATTGAGGGACTTCTCTCTAAAAATGTCCTCGTATCTCTTTAATGTGTGTTAAGAGTACAATTGCTGAATTATGCACCGATGTCACTGCATGCACAGATAAAGGGAAGTAAATGGGAGAGCGTGGCCCAATGGTTAAGGTATTCGCCTTTGGTGCAGAAGGTCCCTGGTTCAAGCCCCGGCGGGGGCACTTGCTGGGATTTAAAGACACTATCAGTGATTTGAAAAATATTTGAAATTTGCAGGAATAGCTTCAAAGTGAAGGATAAGTCTGTAGAATTCTCATAAATTACCTTTTCCAGCTGTAGAATTGAAAGAAAAGGAAGAAAACGGCAGTGTTCCAAGATACGATTCTCCATTCAATTACGTGTTGTAGTAAGTGTCCGTTCGGACAGTAATGACTAAAATCTCCGATTCTGTCCTTATTAGGTTGCTTCTGGTCTTATCATTTGCAGGGTATGTTAGGATACCTGTACTTGTTACGTACATGCTAAAATCTGATTTTTGATGATTTTTTCGATTTGCTGATTTAGCAAATCACTGATAGTGTCTTTAAATGGGTACTAAATTCTGGATTTGATTTGTAAGAACTATTGAATAAAACTGGAATTCTGCTCTCCCCATGGTTCATTTGAACTTGGGCAAACGAACCATGAGAATACCCCGTCCTTCAGAGGGTATGTTAAGCCTGCGGTCCGCATATCATGGCAGAATCACGCCTGTATATGTAATCCAGCCAGTTTCGATAAGGCCTAAAACAGAAAATGTTTGATTGGCGTAACATGAAAAAAATAAGTAGGTAGGGTCAGATTTTTTTTTTTTTTTTTTTTTAAAAATTAATATTTCACTACAAATTATATATGACACACATACAAAAACAAATAGCACATATTCACTTTTTCGGTAACACATCTTTTTATTTGTCATTTGAATGTCCTGCAATCCTAAGAAGTACCGAAGTATGACGTCTTGATCTCCATGTTTTGGTCATTTCAGCGTTTTCATGACCATATAACTTTTTTTTTGCACACAAAAAAATAAAAATATTTGAGGGTCGGCAGTAAAATTAGGGTCGGCGGGTTACGCCAATCAAACAATTTTTTTTTTTTAGTCCTAAGATAGGTGAAAAACCCCGGCTGTCAATGTCGTCCTGGAACCGTGGGCATCATTGTAAGCATGTCCTGCCCACTGAATGATCTACCCAGTCTAAATACCACAAAATTAAATTACCAGTTCCATCCCTTCCCTTTTGGTAATTTTTTACCACATTTGAAAATTATATAATTTATGTTGGTGATAGAAATGTGTTTTTTGAGACTGACACTAGTGGGCAGCACATATGATGGATGGCATTTAAGCACGTCTTTTGAAAACTTCAAAAAGAATGCTATTTCCAATCTTAACATCTTACCGTTCCTTGAATTTATATGTAAAATACCTTTGATGATTGAATTGCAGAATATTTTTTGTAGTGTTCACATATTTCATGATGCATTTTTGTACCAGCACTAGACAGAAGCATTGAATTAATCCTGGAATATTGTGTTTTGTCTCCTCAGAGGCAGAGTGAGTGGCAACACTTGTAAAAGATGGTTACTGTCACTTGAAAATTATACGGGCACTTGCGGTAATATCAAGTTCTCTCTCTTAATTCAGGAGCTACTACTGCATTAGGGACAGGAAGTTTTGAAGGATCAAATTTGCACTTGATGGTTTATATACCACTGAGAAACGTTCCGAAGGTTTATTGGACAAACAAATACAAGAAAAAAACGTTTTTAACCTGCCTGCTATGCAAGTCCCCCATAGAAAACATTCACTGCCTTCTGTCAGCATGACAGAAATGCAAAATCATCATCTTAATGATTTTATTACATATTAAACTGCGGATTTGGCTTATTTACTTCGGTGTGATCTAATACATTGTAAACTTCAAATATGCTAAGACTGGGTTTGAAAAAAATGTGGGGAGGGGGGAGTTATGAGAATATCCTTGTTCTTTAAAGTCTTTGTGAGAAATGTTAAGATTCTGAAATTTTTCTCTGCTTTTTGGCTTGGGCTCTTTGTCCATTGCAAATTGCTTTTTATACTGCCGCTGTTAAAGGTGCAACAGAAATTTCAAATCATCTCATATTTTCTGTGATATGTAGTGATTTCATATAACCTTTGTAATTAGGCACTCATAGATTCCTATATTTTATTGGGCTACAGAAATAACTTAAAATGAAAAACAAACGGTGATGTTGTCATAATATGCTTACCTTTCAATAGAAAGCAGGCTGAATTTCCTGTTTTGTCCTATATGAAATTAGAATTTAACAATTTTTGTTTCCGAGAAACAGTTTTCTCAGCTTATCCTTTCAGAGGGGATTTTTTGATAGAAGCTTTAGACCATTGCAAAATCAGAATTTGTCACATTTTATGGGACACCTGTTATTTGAAATCTCTCGTTGCCCTTTAGAGAAGGGAACCAGCCAGCTAGATAATCACCTAAGATGTAAAAGGTCACGTGTCACTAAGCTGAAGCAGACATCTCAAAGAAAAGCACCACATCATCAAAAAGCCACTTCATTAACACATATTTTCTAAATCTGCTGAAGGATAATTTCCGCAAGCTATCCCCCACTATAATAATAGTATTTATTTGAGTTACACAGGAAAGTAATAAACCCTTGCAAATCAGTTCTCAGAAAAGGAAAAATGATCCGGGAACCCAACATTATTGGATTGTTCCGATATTAGCTAATCTAATTGGTGTAATCCAGAGAAGATACCCACTTTCCATGTGTCAGTGATATTAGGCCTGGTGACTTTTAGATTGACTCAAGGTACCCAAACACAAATCAGGTTTGTGGAGAAAAAATCAAGGCAATCTCATCGATTTGTGCCCAGGGCACACACGCACACACAATTGTACCACGATCCATTTTGTCCCATTTCCGAAATTTATTGGTAGGGACACAATCAATGTCACAAGAAAGATAAATTGAAATAATTGTGGAACTGATATGATCGACTATTACTTTTCATGTGATCCATTCTTTTAAATTAAAATTTGGAAAAAACAAACATTTGTGATGGCTTTAATTGCCAGGCTGAGATCCGTGTAAATCATGAGACACTAGTTTACCATCTTGGAATGTGGACTCATACTCTCATGGAGTTTTACCTCCACCACAGGAAGTACTTAATAGAGATAAATGTGTCACATATCAAACGCAGAGTTTGTACTTAACCTTCATTATTGTTTTTTCATTCAGCTTGCGTTTTGGTGTGTTAAGTACTGGAAAATTTGTAATTCAAATTTTGTTGAATATAGTGTTTGTATAATAGGTGAAGGCTTGTAGGAGTACTGTCAATTTATGTTGTTGGTTCAAGCCACAGAGGGTGTTTTAGTCAATCCCACAGTGCATCCAGCTTTGGGAAATTTCACCCACTAGGTCATGTGATCCCCAAAATCCTATTCTGAAGACGCGAGTAGAAAGGTCGCGAAGTTAACCTCATGGTTTATCCCACAGAAAAAGCGTTAGTACTTAGGAATTTTAAGCATGAGTATGAAATATCTTGGTTCTTAAACTTTTGAACACTTTTTTATCCCTAAGTACTGACATGTTCAGTACAGTACGGTATAGGTACATTCTAATGCATCATGGGATTGATCAAAACACCCTCTGGGTTCAATCCAGGATGTAGTGGTACAAGAAATTGCATATGCCTTTACAACGAAAGTTCAAAACACCAAACCCAGGTCTGTGAAGTCAGGCAAACATAGAGGGGATTTACATCCTTCTATGTGCGTATAGCTAATTATTATTTTACAACATCTATTGATCATATATCTCTCACTATACCACTGTGCTCAAGCCCACCTACATATACCATTAATGTGAAAGTATCATATACTTAAAATGAACTATACTCTGGCCATAATTCCTTGGACATAACAACGCGTGCGTCGATCTTTGCGTGTGCTGCATCTACGTGCAACACAATGGTGGTGGGCTCGTTTTGGCGGGAAGCGGCGTACGTTCTAAACTGTCCAAGAACTTATGAGCCAGCGTATAATGATCATTACCCCTAAACGGCCCGGGGGGTTGATCCCCCCCCCCTGACTTTTTTTGATTTCTTCTCCCACCTCTTTGTTATTTTTTCACGCCGAACCTGCATGTACTTTTTTCTTGAGCCTTGGCTCCGTTTAAGACCATTTTGACAAAATCGGGACCTATGGTTATCGCTCAAGAAAAGCTATTTCCCATTGAAATATTACCCAATCATAGAGCAGAAAATCCATTTTTTTTGTGCTAAGGTACAGTTACCTATGTTTTTATCTGATTTATTTGCTTTATTTTGTAGTAATACAGTGTGCGCATACTTTGACACCCTCATGGCCAAAAAATCCAACTTTTGCTTGAAAAAATGGGCGAAAAACAATGAATTTTGCGATTCTTTTAGATTTTTTTGCATTTTTGCATGACTTCATATTTGACGTCACTGTGACAGTGACGTCATACAAGG
>JAMKCH010053436.1:0-10521 GCA_023653785.1 Ophioderma brevispina
TAACCTGTTAAACCAGGCAAAAGTGCCTGGGAATTGATAATATCGATCCTGGTATTGCTAAAAACATTTGATCACATTGTAACTCCACTTTTGTACTATTCAACCAATCTCTTAGCACAGGCCGTTCCCAATGATCTAAAACTATGCCTAAAGTTATTCCAGCTTATAAAAGTAAAGATCCTCATGACATTACAAACTATCGGCTATCTCTGTCCTCCCATGCTTCTCCAAAAGATTCTTGAAAAAATCATGTACAAACGCCTATTTACCTTTCTGAATCAACACAATAGCCTCTCAGACGCACAATATGGCTTAGCCCAAACGCTCTACATATATGGCTCTTCTTGAATTGACCACTAACCTCACCCAAGCCCAACAAATAAGACCCATACGCATGGGAATTTTTTCGGACCTCTCCAAGGCGTGCGATCCCTTTGACCATGATATTCTCCTCCACAAGCTTAAACACTACGGGGTCCGGGGTCTAGCCTTGGATGGTTCAGAAATACCTCACAAACCGTACGCCATCTGTGTCTCCCGCCCCCTCTGAAATTTCGCCAAAGGCAGAATATAACCGTCTGATTCCACAATGCTCAATAGTGGGGGGCCCGTTGGCTTTTAATCATTTATATGAATGACATTGCCTCTGTTTCCAACTCACTCAAACTTCTTCTGTTTGCCGAGGAACAAATATCTTTCTCTCAGATCCCAACTTATACTCACTTTCGCTAAAACAATACTGAGCTTACGAAAATTACTGATTGGGGTGTTTCGTGCAAATAAATTGTTCTCAAGATTTCAAAAACAAACTATATGCCCTATTTTCAACTCACAATACCAACCATAAAAATAGTGTTATCATCGACAATCAGCTATCTCACAAGTGCATAGTAGCCAATTTCTTGGATTTCTTATTGACCTATAACTGACGTGGAAACGAACACATCACAATGTAATCCACAAGGCTTCTCATGCGATTGGTACCATCTACAGAGCAAAGCACCACCTCCCACCCTGTACTCCTTAAGACCCTATACTACACTATTGTGCTTCCTCATTTACTTATTGTAACAATTATATGGGCATCACCTATCAGTCAGACTCATCACCTTAATACTACTCAAATGGGCCATTTCTACCACACAAACTCCGCCTACAGGGCTCAGCACACGCCCCTTATTTTTTTCACTCAATACCCTACAAATAACTGACATTACAAACTACAACAGCACTCTTTATACATGACTTTAATCATAATAACTTGCCTTTAAACTTTACTATTATTTCATAACAAATGAACACTTCAATAATTCATAATACAGACAGCTGGTCAATTTCATCTTCCTCTACCAAAAACTACAGAAAACACTATTTCAGTACCACGTGCTAAAACGTGGAATGAACTTCCAAATTCACTCATATCAATTGATAATTAAAAAACTTTTCAAATCACATCGGAAACAATACCGCGATGACCTTTATAAATATAATCTCTCCTTCCTGCTTAAACTTCACTTTTCCCCCCTCAACTTCGTCCTCCGCTTCTCTATTTCACCCTCATCATCCCTTTCTTTTCTTTTACTCTCATATCCAAGTGCAGTTCCATCGTTGAGCAAATCGCTTGGAGTATCAGAGGCTTATAACCTTCTTTCGTTTCTTTCCACTTTTTATGTCGGTTTGCTGTTGTCTTTTATGTTTTTTCTTGGTTAATACAGTACTCTATATCAACATATTCCTTTCATATTTTATAGTTAATTATTGAATTTCTTTGCTTTATTTGTGGCTTATCCCTGGACAATTTTTCAGATGATTGTTGCCGTCCACACCACGCTTACTGCACTAAATTTAGGTTTATTTTTAGTTATCAAACTAATCTCAGTATATGATCATTAACTATCCTACCACTTGTCTTGTTCATATTTGTGCCTGGATTTAAGATCAGTATCCCTTCATGTCTAAATTTCTGTCGCTTACGTCCCAGTTATATAAAAAGTAGCCAATAATGCATTTGTTGCTATAATATTCATAACGTGTGTGTTTTTTAACCACTTTTTTGGGATATTTTTCTGGGCTTGATTTTTAGGAAAAGGACCTGATGATCACTTACCATATTATGCTAATTACATCTTATCGACAATCATTTCTGTGACAATGTTGAGAACAGAGGCCGAAACAAGGATGTAATCTAAAATGGAACGGCCGATTATTTCTAAATCCAAGTTAAAACGCCCAGTTACAAAATTCTTGTAGCATTTAATATTGGGAGGTACTGTCCTCCGAAAAATTTAGAGTCGCTGACCATGTTTTGTAATTTCTGAATCTGCCGTTGGTATACAGTGCAATATCTTACCATTAAAATCACCAAGGAGTAAAGTCGGGGGCATTTTTCATAGTATCTAAATTGTAAAACCTTCCGAAAGAATTGATTGTGGAGTTCCTATGTTCAAAGCCAAATTTAACCTTCATTAAGGGAAAGTATGCACGACACAATAGAAATTATCTTCACCATAGCGCACTTTCACCCACAATCTTTCAAAATAGATCAGATTTAGAATTTAAACTATTACTTCGTTCATCAATTACAGTAATATCGTTCCTAATCAGAAACCCCAATAATACCAACCCCTTTTTAGTACCTAAATCGGCGGTTTGTTCCGATCCACTGTAGTTTATACCCTTTGTAGTTAACGACTGATCGTCTTTAAGAACGTTTCAGCAATCCACAAATGTTTAGATCAGTGGATCATAACATAATGGATTCAATATTTCATAATTGCTTTCCCTTGCACCCCCTAACATAGTGAATGCAAATAGAACCATTATGTGTTAATTAACTTGTTTTTTCTATGAGGTATTGCGATCCTTTAATAAGCGAGTTTTTTTCTTTTTACTTGTATCAGACGGGTTATAGGGAAAGAAGCATCAAAACATTTGGGAGAACATATAATCAAAGCCTGACTTAACATCATTATCACAACTATACTTTATCATATTTATGTATGCATACATTATTAACAACATATAATATTGTTGTCACAAGTGTTTTTTTCATTAACAGTATACTTATCACGTGTTCAAATTAAAAACGCATTAGAGAGTATTGAAAGGGTTCTATATGTTCAAATGAGTTCTGCTTGTTGCCGGCGGTAGTCCCGTTGCGGGCCACTAGCTACTTGGCCATTTCCTCAGTTCTGGCAAAAGTAGGAAAGATGACTAAACTAACACAGTTAAAACAGTCTACGGGACCTCTGTACTACATTTGCTACGTGTATGGCTTAGGTTCACCACAGTTATAGCATTCCACTGTATGTCGAGGCCTTATATGGGGGCGATTTGAAGTGATGCGTATGAGCGTGCCTGACCTGGTCGTCGTATATTACCGCGATTCTTGTTGGAAGTGGAGGTCGGGTTCGTCTGGGTCTTGTAGATTTTGTAGGCGATATCTAGGGGGTTGTGCGGGGACCTCTGCGATCTACGGGATGGGAAGCTTGTGGGGTACTGGTCTTAAGTTGATCAGGGTTTTGTTTCTCAGTCTTCCGTCTGGAGAATATCAGTTAGGTGCCTTAATGTTCTAATGCGGCGGCTGTACCTGTCGGGAGGTGTAATTTTTAACCCGTGTTGCAGGGTCTGGTTGGTTGTTTTTTAGCTTAAAGTTCGCCAGTCGTTAGTCAAACAAAAATACACCCGGTTCTGGATCAGCGTGATGCGGAGTGTTCTTGGTTCAGGCGATCTACGAGTTTCTGGTGATCTGTTTTGTACTCCTTGGGAAACTGATGAGATGACCTTGTTTGTGTGAGGTGAACCTTGTGTATCAGTCATCAATCAACTCTCGAATTCTGCTAACACCATCTCCCATATCTTTGTCATTGGTACAGTGTTGGTGCCAACATGAATGATAGATTCTTATCTATGATTCCACCTTAGTGTGATGTCACGAACTGATCTAATTTTATCTACTTTTGCTCCGCGATGACATTTAACTGACGTGTTTTTGAGTCCTGTTTGTCTTTAATAGATCGAAGGATGGAGTTCCCCAATGAGCAATGAGCTATTTGGATGCATAGACGTGTTATCTTGAGTGTTGGTTGTCTTGGTGTCATTACTGATCGAATTAATCTCCGGTTGGGCGACTATGGACTGACCCTCTTGGTGTGGCTCATTTCGATGAGTATGAATATTCCTTCAAGAGTTCTTATTGAGTTTGTAGAGTCCGTCTTTTGGCAAGAGTCCTGGTTAAGATTTCTTGTTTCTTCATTTATGCATCTTGTTGTTTAATGTATAGGTCCGTGTTTGAACCTGGCTGGTGAGTTGTTGGATGGTTGACTAATGCGGCGACATTTCGCGACAGAACTTTTACACAGTGGGCAAAACCACGAATTTGGTTTTCTAGTAATGCCTGTGCAAGTGTAGTGGTAAAGTCTGCGAGCATAGTGAGCACTCCTGGGTTTTCCCCTGATCTTTGGGAAAAGTACAAGAGTCAATCCAGTCCGTTCCTTAGGAGTGAAGGCGCGAAAACAAGACGGGGCGGAGATAGGTATGATCCTGTATTTTGTTTGTCCTGGGGGAGATTCAGTTTTCTGGTACGGGCTTTGTGTGATGAGTTGTATACTGTGGTTTTCTTAATGTGCGTTATTCACATTTCGAGGAATGCTCTACAGTTATCACAAAGAAGAGAGTCGACTGTCTGATTTAACATCGTCCCTTTATTCCCTTACAGTAGGCCAGTTCAGTTGACCTATGGACGTAATCGTGTGACCAATCTACGGTACTATGAACATGTGTTTGAGTGGTGCGTAGAGAACAAAACACATTCTACGAAATCATCAATTTAATTCAAAATAATGCTAATCCCAATGGCAGTCCCACTCAAAATGTTGTTCAAGCATATATCCCTCTAAAACATCTAAAACGGATCGCAAAAATAAGATTGTAGGTCGTAGTTATCGCGTGAGATACCTTGATAAGGCATCTCACAAAATGAGCAAGTTTCGAGCACTTTCAACGCCATGGAAAGCATGGATAAACATAGACCACTGTCCTTGGCACCTCTTTTGATGAGTTTAGCATTTAGTGACTAACTGGGACTAGACGAAACTGTGTAAATCCGCGCGTGTGAATGGTTAACAGGCCTTTCAGAGTGTGAGTTTTTGGGAAAGTTCGGATGACACGCTACGCTGGGTGTTTGTTGATGGTGAATCAGATGCGTGGTTCATGAGATATGGATTTTTAAAAAAGTCGCGATTTTTTTTCTCCACAACCAGAAAATATTCAAAAACACAAAGATATGTAGATTACATATTGATCAAGGTAATTGATGGATTTTTTTACAAAGCAATTTGATCACTAACAGCGCTCGGAAAAGAAGACTAATATGAGTAATGCGGTAAAGTGGCCCCCAAGAAACAAGCTTGCACGCACAAACTTGATGCTTGAAATGCAACACTATTGCGATGTGGCGCTCAGTGGCGGCCGGATGTCTCTTTAAGACAGTTGTGATGTAAACATCGCCACAAGTATATAGTTGGTATTTCAGTGAAACAATTAGATGATAATACATGCCTAGATGACATTAAATTATCCGATTGTGCCGTTATTGTGGGAGGAAAGGCCGCTTTCGAAGCGAGGTATGGGCTTCGATGTATGGATGAAGCATTTATAAAAGCAAAAGCCATTTCCATTATAAATCTGCACGAAATGTTTGATTAGGACATTCTGTTCGCCTGATAGAGAGGTCCCTCAATTGCTTATTGAAGGATATGCTTAGTAATTACATTAGGGGACGGGGCATGCATGATGTAAAAACAGGAGAAATTGAGACGCCACCTTTAAACCTTGTTTTTGGCGAGAAAGGTCGCATTCACTCCTAGCTCCGGTTAAAAAATGAAAAGTGACTAAGCGCATTTGTCCTTCCTCGCTCTTGAAGAAAATTTCATTTTGCACTCTCTCGCTTACAATTTCTTCGCATTCCCCTCAATTCCTCATTCCCCCTGGCGCAATATAGGACCCTGCCCTTAGGTAATTTTCACGGGGGGGGGCACTCAACATGAAATCCAGAGGGGTGTAAGGCTAGCGATTTAACCCCGGAGGGCATTCGGTCACATGGAAAAATAGAGGTCTTTGGGTGAGAGAGCAGCCAAATGCCATAAAGTAAGTGTTATTTGCGACAAAAAAATATGGCTAATTAGTAAAAAAGTCGAAATGTTAGTCAAAATTACAACAAGTAGGGTTAGTTTGGTGTCAATTGTAAAAAATCTCCAAAAAACTCCAGGGGCCTTTGGGTGAGAGTGGCAACTTTAAATCATATGGCAATATCTCTTTGGGGGGACAAATGCTGCAAAATGGGGGTTAAAACAGCCTTATAGACATTTGCGCATTTTGATAAAAATATGTAAATTAGGTCATGAAGTATAAATTTCAACGACATTATGTAAGTTGTGGTTTGTACAGGTAAGGAAGAAGAACGCATGAAAATTACAGATTGATAGCTTGTAACTTCCTACAAAATGCAAAATAATAAAAAGAATCTCAAAGATGCCTCAATTTTTTGCACAAATAGTGCAATATTAGGCCATGTAACATTCATACAACTCACTCTCTCATAGTGTGTGGATAAAGGTTTGAAGGGGTAAAACATAAAAATTTCAGATGATAGCTGGAAACTTCTCACACATATGCAAGAAAATAACAAAAACTCTTGTAAATTTTGCAACATTTTGTAAAACTAATGATGTTTATTAGCCAATTTAAGAGCATATTAGGGTCATTTGGTTCATCCTTATGTTAGGTTTATGACTCATAGACAAAACACACGATCCTGAAATTTTCAGATTGTTTGAATTGTGATTTTAAAAAAAATGCAAATTTGACTCCTTTTTGGGTACAAAATATGCTAATTCAGGGTAAAGTAACGGCTACGATAGAACTCTGTTGCTGCAAAATTCTGTATATGAGTGTATTAAGAGAATATCATGCAAGTTGCAGAATGATAGGTTTAAGTTTTCTTAAAGTACCTCTATATTAAAGAAATGGTTATTTTCCTTTCATGAAGAAAAAACATAAAAATTTAAAAAACATTTTCCTCAAAAATTATTCATAATTAGTTGGTTAAATGGCAGAGATAAATACTAGTAAGGTTATGTGATCGGTAGAGTACATCTATCAGGACAAACATAATCTAAAAACAAATCAAGTGTATCCCTTTTATCTTAGATTCTGTACATCTATTTGGTGTTGCAAGAAGGATCAATAACCATGGTGCCAATGGACAACATTAAGAAAAAAAGACTTGACCTTGACATCTTGTTCTCAAATGACTGTATGTACGAGTATCAAAGAATTTGAATAAGTTTGCAACGGAATGTCCGATTCAAAAATTTGAAGTGTTCTGACAGAGAGTTGGCTGAAGGAGTCTCTCTTTACATACAATATTTAAACAGCACGAATGCAGACACTCTATTTTCACCTGAACTGCCGAAGCTTACAGTCATGACAACACTGCCACGGGGATGAAGAATATATAAAGCTCTCAGTCCAAATTGAAATAAAAACAAAGAGAAATAAATCCAAAAAGAAATAAACCCAAAGCAGAAATAACTCCAAAGCAGAAATAATCCAAAATAATATCAAGAGCGTATGAATGTATAGACAAAACGACCGCCAAATGAGTTCAGAATTGATCCGCATACGCGGGGGCCATCCAACACAAAAACTCCACCAAATCTTTTGTACGTTTGTACCACGCTTGATTAAGTAGCCTTCCCACACAAGCTACACTTAATCTTCACATTTGGGTGAATTCACGCAGGATGCACCCCAGCTATGGATGCCAGTGAGGTGTTGAATGTGTCATACACCGGATTCGTGTATTCATTCCGGGTATAAGATTCTGTTATCACGGTGGTCACGGTTTATTAAACCTTGGATCTCGACAAAAAAAACGTCCTGCACTCAGTGACGACACTCCTAGCATCTGCATCTGTATGTCGGACTATTGCCTGGTATTAGGGATAATAATAATTATAATAATAATTTATGGAAAATTACAAGTTGCCAACAGTGGCGCTCGCCTTCTTTGGCGGTGCATCGCAACAAATACACGAACGAAAAACCTAGCCAAAACATATTACAGAGTTAAACAAAAAAAAGAGCTAAGTATGATACAATGTTGGATTAACCCTACGGTAGGTGAGACCCCTATTTGCACGGTCTGAGCACAAAAAATGGGGAAAGTGCGCAGGCGTACTCTTGGTTATTTGTACAAAGTGCGTCCCGCGCACGTTAGGGGAATCACTAAACTGCGCCAAGAACACATTATGTGCGTCCTTGTTCCGGCATTATTGGAGGTGCTGCAGAGCACTCAGTGTTTTCCAAAATTGCGGCACGCAAGAAAGATCTTAGGAGATCGATGGTTTTAGGCTGGGAATCGTGATATAGTCAGTCATTCATTCAATAGGTTCTCAGTTGCAGTTCAGAAAAAATGGTAAGATGGTGAGATGGACTGATTATACCAATGTTCAGTGGTTTTTTTTTTATGTGGAAACACATCTCAATGCTGAATAGCGAAATGCTTCAATACGGAAAACTTTTAAACAAAACATCAAGAGCAAATAATATTGTAAATCCTCTCCCTATACTATAGTGTATTTTGGTTATTTTATGTTGTCCCTAAGATTTTTGTTATATTTTATAATATGTGGCAGATATGTTTTAATGGTATTTGGTGTTTGATTTAAAAACAAGAAATTAAAAAAACCCAAAAACGTTTTTTTTTAAATTGTGGTATTTTAAATTTTTAAAGTAGAGTAATGTTTGCAGGGCTCCTGTGTTAATCAAGTTTGTGACGACTCGGGACCTGGGTAAAAATGGTTGCAATAAATAAAAGTGCGATTTTTACGGACTAAGATAGTTGGTTTACACTAGTACATAATACTGAATCGAATAAATGTATATCCGATTTTCAAGTTTACACGCGATCGTTAAAAAACAGCACATACCATCATGAAAAGGTCATGAAATGGAAGTCTCTGTATCAGACGAAGAGGGAGCGTATACTATAGAGGCCTAACATGCAAATCAGTACAAATATATTACAGATACTTAATGTCGGGGGATGGGGACGGTAGTCGAATTTTAAAGCCAGGTGCCCAAGTTCGAGTTTGATTCGACGTGATGGATAAGAATCGTAAGTTATTAAAAAATAACATTAAACAACATTTAGGGGGCCAACCTAGTTTTTTCTCCCTGGCAAACCTCAAAGCATTTTAGGATTTTATATTATCATGGAACCGTTGACTTTACCCCACCCATGTCGTTTTGCCAGGCTTTTCGGTGCAAGTCAGATGCGTTTCTACAAAATTGCAATTTTGTAAATTTCTGTCCGTAAACGAGCTGAAATGACCAAGTTCTCTATTGTGACTGATGACTACAACTACCTGAACTGAACTTGAATATATTGATCATGATAATATTGTTTATAATAATTGTATGATAATTGTGTTTTGAATAATCCTGACAAAGTCCATCATATTCGGAAAAGACGACATAGGCGTGGTCATGGTGTAAAAAGAAGTATTCAAGGGAGAGTAGTGGTAAGAGGAATGTTTTTTAAAATCGCATTTAACAATGTCAATAGGAGTTTTACTGACCCAAATCCATGAGTGAGCGAAGCTTGTACATGATAAATATTCATGTTTTTGGTGTTTCGTCGACTTTTTTGAAATCCGATAACGCTGTTAACATCGATGTTATCTTGGTGTGGTCAAAATAGAAAGGATAAGGGGTGGGGGTTAGGTTTTCTTATATCTATGAATTTACCATCCTCGATGTGACATTCCTAGCCTCTAGATCTGGATGATTACGAAAGAATATGGATTAAGATCCGTTTCGGTAGGAATAAACCTATTTACATTGTTGCGTATTTTCCGTTAGGGGACAAATATTGATGCCCGAGCTTTATAGAATCAGATCTTGTCTGAAGGTCATACGTTTACCAAACTTTCTGCTGAAGTGATCCCTATATTCGTATTTGGGGGATATAATGCACGTATGGGCGACAAAATACCGTAGTGGGGGGATCCCTATGCGTAACTCAAATGGTGAATCGCCTTTTACAATTTGGCGAGGATTACATGTTGTTTAACTATCTTAAATTGTAACCAAATGCTGTATCGGTAAAATAACTTGGGTCCAGGGCAACCAAAGCACCATCGATTATATGCTTTGTTCAAGTTACCTTTTGAATAATATCAAGCACTGTCTTGTATATAAGCGATACTATGGTCTTGGCAGTGATCACAATGTGCTTTTGTTAACTCTTAATATGCATAAGGGCGTGTCTGTGAAAGGGAGGGATAATTACAAGGATAGTAACAAGGGTGTTTATTGGGATATAAAGAAAGACCAGGATTTCACACTTCATCCAGAACAAGTGGCGTATTAACTTAATGTTGGGATTCCAATTCTTTCAATGATCCCGATTCTCTATGGACTCATGGAAAAACCAAATTCTGCGGCTGCGTCTGA
>JAMKCH010053437.1:0-51349 GCA_023653785.1 Ophioderma brevispina
ATAACATATAAAATATGGAGATATATGTGTAAATATATGTGAAATATCGTCAGTTTTGGCTATTAATGTTCACAAAACATAAATGATAGAATGACTTTTTTTTGTGTCCAAAAGTTATAGTTGCTTCATTTATATTATGTTAAGAAAAAAATCCAGTGTTGGCTATTTGGCTATTGATAGTGACAATGGCCATATTAGTGACCATCTTGGATTTAAGACATGTTAATTAAAACTTACTTGATAGGGGTTTCATGTGTCCAAAAGTATGTATCTAGTTGCTTCTATAGTAATGTGTACAACATATATTTAGGTAAATATGAAATATTGCCACATTTGGGTTTGAAGAATGTTAAATATTTTAAATGGTAGATGTGGTTTCTCATGTTTAAAAGTATGTCTAGTTGCTTCATTTATATTTTCATTAAAATTTCCTGATGCGTATAACACATTGTATTGGTATTTGGATTATGCTTGTACGCAGTCGGCATTTTGTTACCATTTTGGATTTGAAGCATGTTAAACATTTATAATAAAAAAATTATATTATACCTCTTACGTCCCTAGAGGGAAAATGACTACCAACCTGACGATCACCGCAAGAAAGGGAGGTAGCGCAATTTGTCTTGTTAGATCTAGGATAGTGATTACAATGGCCATATTAGCCGCCATCTTCGATTTGAATGTTACCAAAAGCAAAAATAATATGAGTTCCTTGTGTTCAAAAGTATACAGATGTTTATTTATGTTTTGATTACAATATTATAACATGGATCACATGGCTGTATGAAAAATATACACTATTTTAGAGTCAGTTCTTACGGTTTTATTTGCATTTTCATTCAAATTTCTCATGTGTATAACATTGTATAGGTTATAAAAATAGCAAGTTTTGGCTCTTAATAGTGCTTACAAGGGTCATTATTAGCCACCATCTTGGGGTTGAATGGTCTAAAAACGAAAGTAATAGACAAGAGCTCATGTGTAGTTGCTTCATTTATATTTACATTCAAATTTCCTGATGCATATAACATAATTATACGTAGGTATTATGAAGAATCACCAATTTGGGCTATTGATAGATTAAGATTTGAACATGTAAACAAAACAAAATGGTAGTTTTCAAGTGTCCAAAATTATAATTTATTTGTCAATTTTTTTTATAAAACTTGTATGATTTTTTTTATTCAAATTTCCTAATGCGTATAACATAAGAAGTAAATAGGTGTATGAAAAATCACCAGATTAAGCAATTGAAAGTGCTTACAGAAGCTATTATATTAGCCACCATTTGTGGATTTGAAGTATGTTTTCTAACCATAAATGGTAAATGAGTTTGTTCGGTACAAAGTATACATGTAGGTGTTCTTTTTAATTGTTATCAAAATTATTGTTATGACATGGATCTGTGTGAAAAAACATACACAATTTTACTAAATTTATCAGTGCTTACGGTGGCCGCCATCTTGGATTCAAAGTGCGTTAGCAACACAGAAATGTTTGGCATTTATTTCTTCTGTCAGAGTATTAAATGCCAATGTCTTCTGCCCCAATGTTTAATAACATAGGTAGTTTAGTTGGTCTTATATTACCACGTTCTGTTAATGGCGCTTTTCGGCCATATTGGCCGACATCTTGGATTTTTGAAGTATGTTAACAAAAAGAAAATGTCAGATGTGGGTTCCTAGCACCAAAGATATACACCCATGAATTGGAATCCTATTCATCTTGATTGGTGTTCATTGCCAGCGTTATATCATAACAGCTTTGGGCGGCCATTTTGGAGCCAGCTGGATTGTTAATGGATTGAGCAAATGATTGAATTTAGCTGTTTTTTAACTCTTTGGTATCGTAAATATGGGTATTGTCGTTAATTTGGACCTCATACTGCCTTCAGAATACTAATTTAATGGAATTTATGTATTTGGCGGCCATCTTGGATTTGACACCCTAAAAACATTTGAAAAAATCCAAGATATTTTCCAACATGTTCCACCCAAATTTTTCAAAATTAAAAAAAGAAAAAACCTAAAAAATTAAAAAAAAAAAACGAAATTTACATTGTGCCTACACTTATTAGTCCTGTGGTTCCTGAGATACTGCACAAAGCAGCCGGGAACAGAAAGGACACACGCACATCCCAGAAATACATAGCCACATGAAAATACCCCCTGACCATTTGTAATGGCCAAGGGGTAAAAAACCAACACCAATCGCTTTAGGAAAGTTGAGGGGATTACATTACAGTTCACCCCCTCGACAACTACCTGTTAACTATCTACAAGAATAATGAACTTAAAATAGACTACACAGCCGATAACTACGCACTAGACCGCAAACCTTAAAGATAAAAACACGTCCCTTGCAAAGAATCAATAATAGATAAAGGGGCAAAAAGGTCACCAAGGTCACCAACATGTGGGACACTACCGAATGAAACCATTATATCCAAGCGTCGTTAAAATTGGATTGGAGTGAGCCCACATTATTGTCGACTAAGAGGTGCAAAATATTGGACGGACGCAGTCCGAGCCCAATATTTTAAAACTCATAGCGAGACATAATTTTGAGCATAAATCATCCAAATTTTATGATTATCATGTTTCGGATTCGTGAGTATGTTCCGACGCTTGACTTCTCAAAACATGATATTCACTAAAATTGATAGCATATGTGGATATGCAAGTATTTTGGTTATAGGATTAGCATTTTGACCACACACACACGACAGATACACACACTACAGATACATACAATATATAACGGTTCAACCACCATTCACAGATTGAACAATAGTGCAGAGTGCCTGGCAAAATGTGCTTCTATATTTTTACAGTACTGTACAGACAAACTTTCTCCTTAAACTAAGAATGAAATGCATTCTAATGTGCTTCTACTAACTCGTAAACCTGTCAAACAGAGCCCAAGCATGGCCTGTATCAGGAATATTTGTACTGAAGTAGAAAATTAAAAAGTACCTCACGATAGGATTTGTTACTAAATCCCTTAAACCCAACATGCATTTTCACTCTAATTCTTTCTCACGCTCTTGTAATAAACTGATCATCTGGGATAATTTGTCCTCGGTCCTTTTTTGGCAGAGCACTGGCTTGCTGTTCCTCACACAATACTTCTCACTAAGTATCACGCATGGAGTCTATAAGCGTTGAAAGATCCTTATGTTGGGCTGGGCTATTTATGGCTGGGAAAATAGAACTTATTACTTCCTTAATTTATTGCATTCATTCATCATCACCTATAAATAACGAATTCCTGCTCATACTCGCATACCCCTTGTATGCACCCACACACACATCCCCCACATGTATGCAGAGTTGCAGACCACACATACCATGCCACGCGCACACCCACACGTTGCCACACACATGCACATAGTTGACCTGTCAGGGGCGTTGCCAGGGTTCTCAGGGTAACATCAATAGAGGGGCTAAACTGGGGTAGGGGAGCCAACAGTACAAAATTAAAAGCTATATAGGTTTTAAAATAAAAAACACCTAATTTTTATGCAATTTATTGGCCCTAAAACCCCGATTTTCCTAATTTTTTGAAATTCTCAGGGGGGAGGCCCCTCCCTGCCACTGCCCCTGTGACCTGTGCATACTGTATGGAGCTTTAGCTGGAAAAAAAAATCTCACGAGCCTGTGAGGGTCCGGGGCTTCATTTAAAAAAAAAACAAATGGGGGTTATAAACTTCCCACGATCAAGCTATTCCATAGCACCTGGATAAAATTTTATCCGTATAAATTTCTACCTGCTCAAGAGGAAACAATGAAGTGATGCAAGGAATATTATGCTAGAGCAGACGACACCCAGACTGTCCTACATCACATTCACCCATCTTCAAACTATCTTGATCTTGTCTAGGGCCTAACAGGCTATTGACCATGTTGATCAGATGTGGAAAAGGCACAAAAGGTAATAAATAATTTACAATTAATTAAAATTCAATAATACAATTACCACCCACCAGGTTTCTTGAGTGCACCCTTGCCTCAAGTAAACAGCTATGAATGAAGTAACAGAGGACCACTAAGCATAGGGTTCTTGGTATTTTGGCTACTCTAGAAAGACGGAAACTATTGCCAAACATTTTCTGGATGCAGTCGTGGTGAAATGGTCTCATAATTTACAATTCCCTCAAATTATTTGAGTAGTCCAACTGTTCTCGACAAAAATCAATGCAGGCCATCCAATTTTACCTTTTAATTCACCCTTAAGCTCTTCACCTTTATTTACCTTCCAACAAACTTTGTTTTTAGGAATCACCAATTGTTTCCTGAAAATTTAGTTTAACCACTGTTACAAAGGTACCCTAACACATCACTGGGGCTTCCCCCAATAACGTCCGAGAGTCGATGAGAATCAATTCCATTTTGTGTCGTTTGATGTACGAGAGTCAATAAGAGTCAGTTGTTGACTTTTTCATGCTTTCGACGTTTTTCCCCGCGAGGAATAACTACCGTAAAATCTTCACGGCCAAAAGTCAACAGAAAGCATTGGGTGTTCTGCCGGCAAAGTCAGAAAGTCCACTAAGAACATGGTTGTTCGCCTGTGTAACGGCCAGCATCATTGAGAATCATTTGATTTCCAACGTCTTTTGCCATCAAAGCATCCGAGAATCAATGAGAATCAAGACCGGAATGTACTTCCGGGTATGCAAATTTGACCTTGACACATCTGCCATATTCCGGATGGCCCGAAAGCCACAGTGTGTGTGGGGGGGGGGGAAGGGGGAACCCAGTGGGACGTCGGTAGGCGGTGCAGCTTGGGATACAACATGTGGGACTCCTCAAAGTCATGAGAATCAATTTTAGTTTTCAACTTCTCCTATGAGGAAGCGCCGAGCATCATGAAACAATTGGTCTCGACTTCTCCTGCTGGGAAACGGCCGAGATTCAAACCAGAATCAATGGGGTGTTTTACGGGAAGACGTCCGAGATCAATGAGAATCATTTCAGGTAAAATAAATAGTTTTTGACGTCCGAGAGTCGATTATAATCAATTTTGCAAACCCCTTGCTCGTTCTCATCGACTCTGAGGGGTTAGGGGTTAGGGTGGCTGTGAAGTCAGAATTCAAAGGAACTGTTTTTTTGCCGTATCTTCTTCTTAATTGTTGTTCAACATATTAAAGTATACATATTTTAAAAGGAATGACTCAAGGATCCAAATATGATAATATTTTTCCCCCAAAATACGTATTTTGTGAGAAAATCATAACAATGGAGATTTTCATCATGTTTTTTTGGTTCCCTTAAAAAAATATAGAAATGTTATAAAAATGTGCCTTGTTCGTATATGTATTACAGAGTCATAGTTCTAGGGTCTGTATATTTCCCTTTTTCAAATTCTGCACTATTATCAAATTATTTGCAAAAATCCAAAACCGCGTGTTTCAACGCCAAGATTGTTCAAAGGTTGACATAAATCACGATTTTTGAACCAAAATGAAAACTAAAAATAACCGACCCTAGATTTTGATATGCTCTATAGATGCATTTCATTTCTTACCTGTTGCTGATACGGCTTTCGAGTAACTGGGAACCGAAAATCACGAATATCGCCGACAGTGAACACAGTAGAAAATCGCCATTTTTGTTCCAATATTGTCCCATTTCGCTACAAAATAGCCTTACTCCAAACCCCAATCGTTTCATCTCTTATTCTTTCACACTCGCTTCTGCACCAGTCAATTGGCTTCATCTGGATACTTATTAATCAAAATTCAACAATTTATGAGGCTCGAATCGTGAAATTTAAATCCCATTCGGTTTGCAAAAAGCAACCACGTGGGCAACCATTTTCAATTGCCTACATTACCATGGTGTGCTTCATATCGAATCGATCCATCAGGCGTTTCTGATGCGCCATTACATCGGCGCGCCGAATAGCACATGCTAGTATTGCGTAATACGCGCAATTACCCGCCCTTTTGTCAGTTTCAGCCATGTGATTGTTCTTTTTGCAAAATGCGGCACCATAGTAAAAAGTAAATGAACAAAATATGAGGAAAAAATAAATATATATAGATTCTGTTAAAATATATGGAAGAAAACATGTTAATGCCGTTAAACATTAAAAAACTAAAAACTGGCCATTTGACTAAGTTCTGACTTCACATGCCACTTAAGTCAATCTATCATGATTCATCTCACTCATGTTGTTCTACAGTGGCGGCGCCAGGGTGGGGGGGGAAATTTCCCCCCCAAATTTTGTTTCTTGCCCCCAGTTGCCCCCCACTGGTCCGAAAGCAAAATGAAGGATTTCGGGCAAAATTCAAGTGATTTGGGGCCAAAAATCAGCGATGTTGGGCCAAAATTGGTGAAAATTTCAAATTTTTCATATTTTGCCCCCCCAGAATTTCACTTTTGCCCCCCCCAAGATTTCACTTTGTCCCCCGTTTGCCCCCCCTAGAAAAAGAGTCTGGGTTGCCGCCCTGGTTCACATCAAAGTAATCCATGCAATTGAATGTGAAAGGGTGTATGAAATTAAGGTCTGTAATTTACTATCAAAATCTCAACCTAGTTCATGATTCAGCACTTCTGAATTAATTAGGTCAAGATGCAAGGCTTGATTTTTTGTTTTTGTTTTGGCCTAGATTCGGGTGAAGCTAGATGCCTACTCGATTAGAAACTGGCGGGGGGGTCAAGATTCTGATTGACAGGGTGCAAAATAACCGAAGGCACCAGAGCAATTGCCGTCGGTGCTCCTCCAGTTGTGCCTTGATGCCCTAGAATTTTATCCTATTGTTTTTGCCTATTCTGTTAACTGTAATTGCCTTCTAAATTGATGTGCCTTCAATAACTGCCTTGAAATGGTTTGCCCTTTAGAATCCTCACTGAATGTGTATCCACACTTGAATGCATGTCCGCTCAGCACTCCATTCTGTATGCACAGTTGAATACCCAAAATACCATCTTATTGCACAAAAAATACAGGAACTTTGTAATGCGACAATTCTTCGTCTACTGGTCCACTTACCACACTGTGTGTGGGTTCCTAATCCCATAGCGCCGTTTCACTTCATCATGCTCCATTCACTTTATACATTATAACACTTAACATTAAGCACACATTAAAAGCAATTGTCAAATTAACAGGTGACAGTGTGTAAACAAGCAGATTTCAAGGGGAAAAATTGGGAGAAGCACCTCACTGGGCACCTGAACTGACCACGGGTCCCCGCCATGACAGAAAGATGCAGAGGGGACGACAGAATCACAGGTAGGAGAGAACACAAAGCCGTGAAAGATGAGCTGAGTTAGCAAGTGAGATTGAAAGAGAGAGAGATAGAGAGAGATGTTTGGGTTTAGACTGGTTGAGTGAGGGGATACAAACTCAATTTTCGCAGTTCTCGCTTCACACTCACTGTATTAAAAGAATATAAGTTGTGGCCACTGCATAAAAAAACTTATTTTAGACACACACACATTTAACGTTTTGAGTGACCCCATACACACTTTAACAAACGTATTGCAAAGTGGTCCTGCCAGCTGGCTGCCCACAAAACGGTGAGAGAGAGATGAGGGAACTTTGACACTACCAAAAGGGGGGGGGGGCCGAGACAGATGAAACAGCAAGGTGGTTGCAAGCATGGGCAACCGAGAGTGAGCAATCAAGGTCGAGCAATCGATTAGGCAATCAAGCAACAGAGTCCGCATAACTGTCAACACAAACAAGTCTGTCCACAGAAGTAAGACTTGCATATCCCCTGGGATGATTTGTATCCAGATGGACGACAGATGACAGATAATGGACAATGGATGAAACAATGGACGATGGACAATTGGCTGATGGACAATGGACGACAGAAACAGTCATTTGCTCCATTACAATATCATCCATGGCTAAAACCTGGGGTCAAAATTCCATAAGAATTACTTTTCATATACCAATTTTTTAAATCCAGTTTCATGGAACGACAAAACTTGTTCAAAGCTCTTGTCACACCTGATAGCCCCCCAATTAAATTTTGCAATTTCACTGCCTGATTTTATTTCTGTACACTTCCCTAAAAAAGTCATGATTATGCAGAAATGTTGAATCATTTGATAACGTCATTTCTTGAGTGTCGATATACATTTCATTGTGTGTATGCCTACTTATGACAATGTGCAACTCTACTTAATAAGAGAAAAAAATCTGATGCCTGCCTCAAGCCGGCTGCGAGATGACGTATGAGCGAGATGACGTTCCTCCCTACTGCCATCCTGGGACAAGTTTGTCCTTATGTAATCATATCATCTCCCTTTCAGTGCCTGCACACCTACTTACAGTGTAAATTTTTCGCTAGTTTTTTATTTTCGCGAATTTCGGGAGTGAACATAAAAACGCGCGAAATAAAAACTTGCGAAAATAACTTTGTCGCATTAGATTTGTATTGCATTGAAGTCAACCGTGAAATTAAATTCTCGCGCATTTGACAAAACTGTTAAAAATCGCGAAAATATCTGTACGCGAAAATTTCCACTTATACAGTACTTCAATGTGTATCAGGAATAATTTGGAAAGGTTATTTTCTGTCTGTGCTGAAAACCCCAAATGCTTTTTTGCTGTGACTTGGAACTCGCAGTTGCACAGACATGTTACCAGCACTACCATTGAGCCATCTTGTTTTACCTCCCAACCATCTGGTAGTCCAGAAACCACCTCTGTCTGAACTATGTATAAACTTGGGGGATAGTGAACTGTATGTTAACTATATGGTATAAATATTCATTAACAACCACATTGGTATGTTGCCAGCAGCTGTTCAGTGGCACATTTTGACCAATCCCATGTAATGATTTGCGGTAAAGTTGATTGATATAGTCAGGCAATGGCGGACATGATAGCCTGGAGCAAGCACACATTTGTAAACAATCTCAAGTAAAAAGGTGTGAGTGATAACTATGAGATAGCCTGACACGGAAACCCCTGAAAACGCGATTCTTAAGTGCAGCAAGTGGTGCCTTAAGAGAGGGGGCCAAGACAAAAGATTGTACAGGGGTCAAATTTTTAAATTGAATCCCAATCATGTTGAAAAGTATACCTTATTATGTGTAAAACCATAAGGATTCAGAAAAGAATAGTTGTAATATGTACAGCCTAAAGTTCAGAGTTAGAGGCTAAACATGCAAAAATCAATCAAAAGGGTCAATATCAGTTGTACAGGGGTCAAATTTAAAATGCTCCGATTTGGATAAAAAACGTGCAAATTGTTGTGGAGCTCATAGGATTAAAATTAGGAATACTTTTGAGGGTCTCCAAAGCTGCTAAGAATTAGGGGTAACAAGATCAAGCAACATGAATGCAATGGACGTTGACCTTCTGTGCCCCTACATCCGAAAACTCAAGCATTTAAGAGATGTTAAAACTATTCCTTATTTTAACCATATGAACTCCCACCAATAATTTGCAACATTTTTTTATCCAAATCCGGAGCAACTTTAAAATTTGACCCTATGCTGTACAACTGAAATTGACCCTATTATTGTTTTTGTGTTTTCAGACTAAACTCTGAACTTTAAGTTACATATTAAAAAATCTTGTATGAATTCCTTACGGTAGACACATCACATGGTGTGATTTTCAACATTGATTGGTCGATTTAAAAATTTGGACCATGTACAAAACGTTGTTTTGCCCCTCTCCTTAAGGCACCATTTGCGGCACTAAGAATAAGTTTCATGGGGCCCTGTCAGTCTGTCAACATATTTAACAATCAAACCGTTTGATATTGAGATGTGTTACAATGGTGATAGCTCCCGGGTTATGACTGAAAAAGTGCAACACAACATGAATTTGACAGGGCCATTTACAATATTTTATGCCTTTTACGACATTTTGACAGATTCTTTGAAATTGTTTTCCCAAATGAAGTGAAGTAGACAGGGTGTCCAAAAGTGGTGCAAGCAGATACCTAAAATTTGTCAATAACATCTGAACTCTTAAGCTGTGACTTCATTCTGGGCGTAACAGGGGTCACCTATAATAGGGGAAATATTACCAGGTCTGATGCAGCTTCCCATGTTGGAAGTGTTTTTCAGGCATCTTTTCCCCCCCCCTGGTTGAGGGTTAAATTTCCTGGTTGATTGGAAAAAACGGCTGATTCAGCATTCAAAATTTTTCTTACCTGATCAAGCTCGCTTAGTTGTGTATTTGCTCCTAAGTTTCCGATGTAGCTGATGTTCACATTTGCCATTTCCTTTAACAAATTTCACCCACCAGAGTTACAGTGAGGTGTAACTCTGGGGTGATGTAAACCACATCAGGGGAAATAGCACACTATTTTCCCTTGGTACTGGTTATGGGCCCCATCAGGTTCTCATCCTTTGGGTTTGGGGTGATAGCCTGTAGCCATGACCTTGGGAAACAGCATGCCTTAAAATATTCACCTACTACCCATATCCTTATCTTTTAGCAAAGTCGGCAAATCACAGTAGCTTAAGATGAAACTTTTAGCTTATTCTTTGAACACTCAATACCAATTTTCAATTTTTAAAAAAAAAACCTTTCCACTCACCTTAATTCCATCCTGAAAGCAAAACATGAGGCATGAGAAACTCGCAACCTAAATGGGCAGTGCATGGTGGCATCCTTCCTTGATAAACAAAAAAGATTGATTTTCACTGGACCAGTCTGTATTATTCTCACCACTCTGTATGTAGTTTATGATGTGGGGGAAAAGCACCAATCTGTGAACGTCGGAGCTAATTTGTTCGTTTGGTTGGCCATAATAAGAAAGTTATGGGAAATTATGCATTTTGCAAGCCATTTTTTTCACAGGGCACTTTCTTGAAAAACAATTTTCTCATTTTACAATAAACTGTCAACACTGCATGATTGTTAAAAATACATACGGGGACCGCTAGTGTCGTCTGTCGGCGCGGTTTGTGACTGGGGCCAAAGGTCACATGAGTCCACCAAGGTCACAATAGGTCACCGACATGTCACCCCACCACCTTTCCACCAAGTTATATTGTCATTGCCTTAGAGCACTACAAGCACTAATAAGCATGCAATAATTAAGGGTTAACATTTTTCAACAGAGGACACACATACACAGACATACGACAGAGTAATGAATCCTAATGTGACTTCTGAATTCTTGCGATGGACACAAAAAGTTCACTGAAAGGCAGCAAGTTGATAATATTTACTCATGATTAATGGATTTCAGTCATTTTGTGCAACCAGAATTAAGACATTCTGATTTGACATTACTTGAAGGCAGAAATAAAAGATTGATGCAACTTGAGCAACAAAAGTATGTATTGAATGTTTGACCCATTTTCTCATGTACTGCATTTTGAGTCAAATATTGACACTATAATACAGAGATGCCAAAGATAGTAACTCTCCTCCAAACATTTGTATCGATGACAATGTCATAAATCAAGCTGGGTTACATGTATGTTGTTAAAAAAGAGACAACATAAATCATCCGATTAAAGGTGCTTCACTCGGATTATAAGGCCTAGGATGGAGTTAGAGCCCTTTAAACTAATTCAAATCCTGATCAAATGATCCTACTTGTTCAGCCCCATAAATTGCCTGTTACTTAGAGAAAAACAAAAAGGTATGATTGTGGGACCCGGTAGCTCTTATGATGACTTGAAAACGAAGGCGATTAATCATTATATCCACGCAAAAATAATGGCGTCGCCGGGTTCATTAGTTTGCAAAGAGGTACAGTTCTAAAATCAAAACACCTTATTCTCAGTCATAACAGCTTTACATTTTTTAAAGTCTATCTTTAACCAAATTTCGCAATACTTTACCGCTTCTTAAATTACAAGAAAGGACTGCACCACCCAGTGACAAACAATCGAACAACCCTGAACGGCAAACCAATCATACGCAACGAGACGCAATATTGGCAGGGAGTGCCAAATGTGTAGCAAAATGCAGTAGAATCGAGCGCCTTCAACCTAAAAATAAAGTCAATGCGCAGCGCGTACTACCTGGGTTCAATTGTCTTATTGAACGCTGGCATAAACCAATGAAATTGCTTACATTTTCACAGCTGTTTAAGAATTTTCCATAACACAAACTTCTTACGGTACCTTTAAAATTCATATTTCTTTATTATTACTTGGTGCTAATTTTATGGTCTATTTTTCAAATAACTTCATCTTTTACAACTTAGATGACCAACAAATAAGCATCTACATGTACCCAAGAGGATTTGGTTAATGCTAATGGGTCTGAAGATAATTCATCAATCAAAATTTGTCTATTTTCTCTAATTATTAAATTACATGACCATACTCAGACTCAGCATGGAAAAAAGCATTCAACTGACTCCTAATGAGCCTCTGCTAAAATCAGTGGTTTTGAAAA
Source organism: Ophioderma brevispina (assembly GCA_023653785.1). Classification (NCBI taxonomy): domain Eukaryota; kingdom Metazoa; phylum Echinodermata; class Ophiuroidea; order Amphilepidida; family Ophiodermatidae; genus Ophioderma; species Ophioderma brevispina. The sequence continues at coordinate 12,340 of JAMKCH010053437.1, forward strand.
GCTATCTCACTAACTTATGTATTATAACCTACAAACCGGGATTGAAAGAGTAAAACAGTCACATATCATATGTACTCCGGGCATGTACTTTTATCTCCTGACTTTATGTAACCTCACAATCCACAGACATGGTTTGTGTTTAATGTATCCCTGTATTGACTTTCCGTCAAAAAATAACAAGCAAGATATCAAATAGTGTGCAAATAACACGGGCAGGTACAAAGTTGCTAACATGCCAATAGCTCAACTATCTCTTGGACGGATGTGTTTTTCTGGGAAGGCAGATTAAATGCCACATACATCTTGCTCAACTGATGGGGGAGAGTCGCATTGGTTATTTGTTTAAGTTGAACTAATAACAAATGAGATCTGAGATTTAATTAAGCCCCACAAAAATTTGGAATTTTATAAATGAATCAATCCAAGCATGTTCAAACCAAGCCTCTGATAGGCCTGCCTTATTGTCAAAAACTGCAATTTGGGATGCCAAATCTAAGAGTAAATTTACATACTTCTTTGGAGGTAAAAATACATAAATTATGATATTTTATTAAATCTAAATAGGGGATCACAATTTGCAATTCAATATCACCTTTCCTCCTAATTTCAAATCTTGGAACAGTCCCTTTAAGAATAAAATCTAACAAACCCTGTATTTATGCATAAATGTATCATACAATCTTTTCCACTTAATTATATATGCACTTATTCAATCCACGAAGAAATGCTTTTAAGATGAGAGGCATAGATATGGTTTTATCAAATGAAATTGCAAAATAATATTAGTTATCCCGTTTGTTCTCACGCAATACGGAAAAATATCTATGGTTTGTTTCCAATATCACATGAGGCGATAGCCGAATGTGATATTGGAAACAAACCATAGATATTTTTCCGTATTGCGTGAGAACAAACAGGGGGTAACAAATTTATCATTTAGTAGACATTTGAAGTGGTAAGCCTAAAGTCGATTACATTTTATTTAAATCTGGATTAGCACAGCTACACCTACACTACAGTCTAAGTACAGAATCCAGAAAACTCAGACTGTGAGCTGTAGGCCACCCTGGCCTAGTCTAGGCCTGTTTCTACGGAGGCCTACAATGTACAAATCAACAAGTTGGACTAACTGCACAGTAACACAAACTCAGTCATCATTGTCCTGATACATACAATTTTCCCCAATTCCTAACAAGGCAGTCCTAGACCAAGATGTCATGGCCACAGGCACTGTAGCTAGGGAAAACACCCTAACTTACCTCTTTGAAAGACATCACATAGGTCACTAGTCCTCCAAAACACACAGGGGAACTTTAAAAATGTTTTTGTACATAAAGAATGTAGGGAAAATGTATCAAGTTGAAATATTTGTTTGGGATTGCCAGCAGCAGTCACACCAATGTGTTGAACCAAAAAGGCCATTTTGGATTGTGCTCTCAGAGGGAGCTGGACCAAAACAGTCTCTTCCACAGATGCACAAGATCATTATACATCTTTAGATTTTAATGCATGCAAAGTAGGGACTTGATACTTGGTGTAAGCATTACGTAATACGGGCTCATATCCAGTGAGTAATGAAAATTACTCTGGTAATACGGGAAAATATTAATTGGTACATTAACCAATCAGCATTCACAATTCATGTCTACTAAATGATAATGGTATATACATGTGCCATCTCGGGGTATGCCGGATCATTATCTTCACTATACTCTGTCCAGATTGAAATACGAAGTAGCAGCTCGGGCATATACATTATACTGACTTTCAGCGCATGCGTAAGCAAAGCATAAGCGCACTGCAACTGGCACTGGGTATACGCGCACGTCGTTGCTGTGTACTTCAGACGAGACAAAGTATAGTAAGTAAAACAATCCCATAATTCACTCTGATTTGAAAATCATACTTAACCCCCGGGCACTCAGTAACCACCTTTGATACAATCTGTCTGATTGGCTCATTACAAGACACAACATGAGATAGCCCTCTGAGTAACCAATCAAAACAGTGCTTCTAAATCTGTGTAAACCATACCAACATTTTTACAGCATCTCTGATTTGCTCTTACATGCTATTACTTGCCAAGTGACCAATCAAAATAGTGCATAGATGCCGATATGCGATAGATGGGCAAGTACATGTAGTGCCGGGGGGGGGGGGGGGAAAAAAAAAAAAAAAAAAAAAAAGAGGGGGGGGGGGGGGGGGGGGGGGGGGGGGGGGGGGGGGGGGGGGGGGGAGCAAAGGGACAATACACAGCAGGCAACAAAAGCCTGTCTGTGATGTACTACACACAGTTGTTTGTTCAAACCAAAACAGAGAGGGATTTTTTGTGAAGAAATTTGGGTGGACCAGCAAGCTCGGAGAAATGGAAAGGCCAATACATTATCTGTAAATTTTCATGCTGATATTTTTATTTGTTTTGATACAAGACCATAAAACATGCTTTTACAAGCCCATAAAATACTGTGTAAAATTAATACTGGCAAACCAATAAAAATTGGGCAATTTTTTGCCCCTAACATCCAAACCAAAGTACCAAACATCTTTTAACCTATAAGCTATCAGTGTAAATGAGAAAAACAATACTAATAAGTTTTTATATAGCACTTAATCACCGTAAACAGTAGTTTTCTTTAGATACCAAAAGTTTGACACATTTCCAGTAAAAACTTGGGTCCTATGGAAGAGACTATCAGCAATTGGGGCATTTTGATATCAAAATGTAGCATCAGAATCAACAAACATTTGGGAAATAGCTTTTCTTGAGGATATCTAATGAACCATAAACACACATGAATGTGCTAGAATTAAGAAATACACCTTTAAAGGGGCATTTCGTGATCCACAGCCTAGTCCCCCGACTTGCCAAAAAAATATTGAGATTTTTATATCATCTGAACCGTTAGCCTTAGTAATCCACAAGTGCCCAATCTTACGTGCAAATTCGGTCGCACCTGTAATCGCACTCTGGAAGAAAATTCGTAATTTTGTATTTCTGTCTGTAAATGGACAGAAATTACAGCACAGTAGCCTATGAGACTGTGGGAAACGAGCAAATTGCTCATAACACAAAACCGCAAGAAAGGGATCAGCTCAAATTTTGAGAATAAGTTTTCCTCAAGGATATCTAGTTAGTGATCAATGAATAAAACAAAGTGCTGAAATCACGAAATGCACCTTTAAATAGCCTAAATATGATGAAGTATAGGTATTGCATTATGAACTGAACCGTATAAGAATGTATGTCTATGTCATTCAGGTAGATAATTCATACCTTGAAGTTGATCCTAAACGTAACTTAATCCTAATTTTACCCTAATCACTATCCATAATCCTAAACTTGAGCCTATCTTGGGATTGCCAGCATATGGGATGGAGACACTCAAATTGACACACACAAAGACACACTCTGACACAATGCAAAATGCAAATGTCCAGGAACATAGTGTGAATGTTGTCTGGGATGCACATGGGAGTATGCATGCGTCATGTATTATAGAAATGCAATCTTTCATAATGTCTCAATGTGAGTATTGCAATGTGTATGTCACGAATGACGTATGTTAAGTGCATTGATTTTGGGGGCTGAAAATATTGTGAAAATAACACCTGCGAGACACCGTAAGTCTGGTCTCTCTTAATACAGTAACTGATTTCCTGGAAGCATATTGTTACATGACAATTTCATAGAATATTCTGTGAATTTATTGAGACTTGGGATTTATTTGTTACAAATTCTCAATTTGCAGGAATAGCTTAAAAGCGACGGATAAGTCTGTTGTAGAATTCTAGTAAGTTATATTTCCTACTGAAAAATTGACAGAAAAGAAAACAGTTGTGTTCAAAGATTATGAATCTCCATTCAATTATACAGTAAGTGTTCATGCAGAGAGTAATTACTAAACTATCAGATTTTGTCCTGATTCGGTTGCTTTTTGTCTTATCGCTTGTAGGGTATGTTGAGATACTATACCCATCCAGCTATTTCATGCCCCATAAGTGTGTTTGTACGATGACTTCATGGCGTCTTTTTGGACTTGTGTATTTTCTAGCCTTAGCTCAGCGAGTTTTAGTGAGTTTGGCTCATTGGCTGTGTTAGGGTTAATGTTTGTAAGATTTAAAGTGGTCAAATTTGTGTAGATTGACAGTTCCTATCACAGGTAGGGGGAGAGTGTAGTGGTAGAATGCTCGCCTCCTTACCCGAAATTCTACAAAGAAAGGAACTGGTTACACTACTCCATAATGCCCAGGATGCGTTTGCAATGCTTCTCTACTAGCATGCTCCCAACACTCATTGATGAGTGTGGAACTACCTCCACCTTTTATCTGGGCCACAGCAAGTGTGGTTTGGCCAAAACAAATTTATGCATCAAAATTGAGTCTTAGTAAATACAGAAAAACAATCACTCAAATGAGGAGGTCCTGCTACTATGGCTGTCCCGCTTGCTACGTTGCCGAAAATGCAATTTGCCTAAAAACGTAAGCCTACGATTATCCCCCAGGTCTACCAACTTCCTTACAGCGTCTGATTGGCTCTTTATACAACATGATGACCTCTGAGTCACCAATCAAAACTGACCTGTATGCAACTTGAAACTATTCAAATGGTCATATGCTAATTAGCTAATCAAATCAGTTGGTGGCACCCATAGAGATAGATAAACTCCTTGTCATAAAAACTGCCCTTCATGGCACATGAGTGGCGTAGCTAAGATTTTGATATTTGGGGGAGGACAGTGTCGCATCTGAACCAACCCAACATGGGTGTGGTCCAGGGGCCTGCCTTAGGGCCCCTGATGGGGTCCAGGGGACAAAGCCCCCAGAAAATGTTGGGTTTTATATACTTCAAATGTCTCACACTTAGCAAAATATAAAGGTATGGAATCTATTCGGGTCTATCTATGTGAAATCACTACATATGACACAATATATATACAGTGTACATGTACGGATGCCCCACAATCTCTCATTGCACCTTTAAAGGTGTGTGTTCCGATCGTCTTTGATTGTCTCATTGTCGTCCTGAAATTTGAGCCCTCAAATCCATTTCATTCCCAAGATATAAACCCAAAAAACGCCATTTTAATGGTTAACCATCAATATTAGCACAGTATTGAATAGGGCTTGCAATATGCATGATTGCTTCTACCATCAAAACCATAAGTTTGTTTCCCACGGTACTTGATGGGGCATATGTGCAAGTGCCAGGTTCTCATATCAAGTGGAGAACACAATACACATAAATCGGAACAAGCACCTTTAAGTTTAACCATGTACACCAACTACAATCACATGAAGTTAGTTGGTTTCCAGCCAATCTTCCGTTAGTTTTTGGTCAGGCTCTGATGCAGCAATCAATGAAGGAGGGTACTACAGTCCGGGACGGCAACCACAATTTACCCGGCTAGTCTTAAGGGCTGTGGGGAGGCGTTAAAGGAGGTGCAGGCTTCCATGAAGCGTGATAAGATTTGCATTCATGCAAAACATCATCACATTTGCAGTTTCCATTAACTAACAGGGTCCCTACCCAAGAGGGAGCAGCATACAGTGTTGCACCAATCACAGAGATTACTTTCTATACAATATAGTTTGTTTAGAATTAAATATGCGGGAAAATATTGCTTTAAGAATGCACATGCAGAAAGGTTCCCTTGAATTTAACAGTGCCTATCCAAAGAGGTAACGAGTGAGAAATTTCCATGAGGAATTTTCTCACCCATTACAGCACATTTTTAGAGCATGTTGGAAGGAAAAAAAAGGTCCATTAATGTAGGACTAACCCTGGTTTAAACCTGGGTCTAAAGTTAAGACTCCCTTTCAGAATACCAGCCAATGTCCCCAAATGTGGTCAACCGCCACATTAGCTCACACACACTATCCTATTGGCCAATTTGGTGCATATTTTTGCTACTGCTATCCAAGCAACTAGACAAATTCAACTCAATATCTGGAATCATGTTTTCGGCAATGTTTCCATGATGTGAGGGAGAAAACATATGAAACATTGGACTATGAATGGGTCACACACCTTTAAGTTTTTTGCCTATTAGGACCCAAAGGTGTACATTTTGCATATGTTAGTGTCCAAAAAGATGCAATGAAGTCACCGTACGAACATACATATGGCTACGGAATCGGTGGCCGGGCCAGTGACACCCTCGTGGCTTGCCATCCCTGGTCATGGGACTGGGGCACCAGAGGCTCCTGGTTCAAATCCCACCCAAGATGTCCGGTCTCTTTGCCTTCTATCCCCTTTACCTCTTCCCTTCCTCCTGGGAGGTAGGCTAGAAATGAAAACAGTAGGCCTATTAGTGTTAAGCTATCCATCACCATAAACACATGGTATGCAGAAAACATCCATGGAAGGAGATGATACTATTACATTTTGAAAGCAGAACTGGAAACATGCAATGGAGTATTGATGTTTTCTATAAATTAGTATTATTAAAGGTGGGTTATGAATGGTGTTGATGCTATATCATGTGTGCTTCGGTTGTAAGTGAACTTTACTTGGAAACAAGTTTTTAATAGAAATTGATGGGGGTTCATCTATTTGAACAATAGCCTAAAGATTGCCTTATTGCAAATTTTGAAACGGCACTGAAAAGTGATCATAGCAGGTGGAAAAATTCCTCAGGGGGCTCCAGAATAAGTGTACAGTGTTCTTCCCACAAGTGCATTTATTCCAATACAATTTATAGTGAAATTATGTGACAAAAAGTACTTCAATTATTAGATTGGGTGCTTTGTCACTAAAAAATTCATGCGACACCAGTGCAAAAATTGTAGTTGGGAGTGCATTGTGAATAACACTATTCGCTCTTTGCACGGTTTTGGCATTTGGATGTACAGCTTGAAGTGGCATTGGAATAAACGAGGGTGGTTGCATACATGCCCTTCACCTCTTGCAAGGTTAAGGTTTTGTGTAGAGATAATCGAACCTTTGCGTAAACGCTCACATTCATATTATTTCCAGTTCGAGGGACTCTCCCGCAAAAGGCGACACCGTAGCAAAGAGCGATACCTCGTCTTGGTCTGAATGTCCCATCCCTGAGGAATGATTCTCACCTGTTACGTCACACTTATTTAGTGTAATATCAAAGAAAAAGGTTATTATAAGGCCAATCCTGGTTAAAACCCAGGTGCAAGTTAACCTCTGGCACTACCTGCCTATCTATCGCATCTAAGCCACTCTTTTGATTGGTTTACCTTGGACGTATTTCTATACTGACAATCAGTGATTCTGTAAGGAATTTGTGGTAATGTCTAGACAGAGATGTACACTCTTCAAAATACCTCTCAAATATGATCTTTGCATTTTCTAGTCAAAAATTTGACCAGACATGTAGTCAAGTTGCAAAATTCTAGTCCAATTTGACAAGGATTCTGGCAAATTTACCCGACTTTCAACTCATATTTGACTAGAAAAACCTTGTAAGATCTGTTTACTCAGTACCTAGTCAAAAGTGATGAGGTATTTTAAGAGTGTAGAAGCCCTCTTTTTTGATTGGTTAACTCAGAGGCTTATCTCACGATTTGTCCTGTAATAGCCAATCAGACAGACTGTGCCATTGGGTGTAGGTGGGTGGTGGTTAAAATTCCCTTTATCAAGAATACAGCCATATAGTTAATGATTCCTTTAATGTGGTTGTTCGATTTATGTGTATTGTGTTCTCTAACTTGATATGAGAGCCTTGCACTTGCACATACACCCCATCAGTACCGTGGGAACAAACTGGCGGTTTTGATGGTAGATGCAATCATGCATGTTGCAAAGCCCTATTCAATACTGTGCTAATAAAGTGTTACCCACTAAACGGCGTGTTTTTGTTTATATCTTTGGAATGAAATGGATGCGAGGGTTCAAATTTCAGGACGACATGAAAACAGACGATCGGAAAAGACGCCCCTTTTAGTGTGGCCATTCAACAATGATATTTGGCAAGTGAACATATATGACATCACATCATCACGGCTGTATGCTTATTGTGGGTTAAAAATTGACGGCTTAAAGGCTTGAAGCCATCTGCTGCCCTTCATCCCAGAAGCACTCCCTGCAACTGTGAAGATGTAAAGGGGTCAATGCATTATCGCTTACTAGTTTCAACTGGTCATGTAAGTGCAAGGTCGAAAGTGAAATAGCTGCCATGTGATACATCTGTGTGCTGCCATGTATTAGGATGACTTTATATTTTCTTGAGTCGGTGACTCTTGAAAGGGTTCTTCAGGCGACTGAACCATTTCAAGAGCCACTGACCAAAGACTTGGCATAATAGTACGTTTGAGGGGAATTTCTGACAAATGGTAGCTTTTACACTTACGATCTTCTTGCATTCACCCAACGAAATGCATCCGTGGGGATAATGGATTACAAAACTTTACAGATGGGGTTCTGGGGTGAAGGCCATTCTAATTCTATCAAAATGAAAAAAAAGTTCTATCCTGCAAATGAGAATCACATTATGAAAAAAAAAATTGTCAACTGCAAATGATGATATAACTTATATTCAACAGACAGGCATTTAATTTTGCAAAATTTCAGGCAGTAAAGCCATTTATCTTTTTTTAAGTTCAAAAATGTTTTTATTGCTTTTGGTATTGATAGTATATTCGGTTGCAGACTGGAGGGAAGTGTTTCTATAATCATTTTGTCAAGTAAAAAATGCTATACACTTAAAGTGGTCTTCATGTTACAGACAAATGAAATTTAGACACACATGCAATCATCACTTCGTTCATAACCTCATGAAAAGGCACATTAAGTGCATTTCAATCAAAAATCTCATTATCATGAAAAGCTCCTAACTGTTTTTTTTTTTTATGGGTTGTGGGTTATTAATCTATATTATAATAGGCCACGTGCGTGTGTCTGTCTGTCCGCCTATTTTCTCAGAGGCCGGGGATCGTACCATCATGAAACTTGGTGGGTGGGTGTAGCTAGGGCCGGGCCAGATCAAGTTTGATTCGTTAGCAAATACGTGCCCCACAATCCGGGTAATCTTGAAAAATGGTTTTCAAACAAGTTGGCCTTTAAAAAAGCCAGGTGATCGTGAAACCTGGGGACCACCTAGTATCATATAAATCACCTCTTTTAGCTAAGTTGTTACACATAAGTGACTCATGTGACTATCTTTCCCTAACATATGAACAAGCATGCATATCTGCCTAGAGTAAAGCTTGAACTTCTAGTTGTGTCCCTCACCCCACCCCTTTCGAATTGGCTATTTTTTTTCATATTTTTCAGCCACACGAGGGGGTCACAGCCTAACTTTTACAACTGGGGATTTCTCTGGCTACCATGCAATATCGTAAAGCATGTTTTACAGGCAACCAATAGATTTCATGGGGTACTGAGGTATGGGTCAAAGCGATTTTTAAAAAAATGGCATATCCCTTAGCTAGCTAAACACAAATGTCTGTTAGTGGAGCTCTCTACACAAGGCACCAAATCCGTATCAATGTGACTTGCTTAGATCCCGAATCTGTGTGGACGTGCATTAGACTGTCTACATGATGCACATTTTCATGCTGTTATAGCGTGAGTGTTGCGACATTTAAAAACAAATGTAACACATAAGTGCACGTATGCAGTGCGTAACAAAAATGCGATTTAAGCGTGGCACTGCGAGACACAGTATAAACAGTGCTGAAGTGCTTTCCTTTTTCCGCACTGCCTAAGCTGTGCAGTAACATCATACGCCCGTGTAGACAACATGTGAGCCAAGGAAATACCCCATTAATCCGCATTAATGCAGATCTGGTACCTCGTGCGCCAAGGAAATACCCCATTAATCCGCATTAATGCGGATCTGGTACCTCGTGCAGAGAGCCCCTTTGTCTGTGATTACAAGATCACGTCCACAAACACACACAACACAATTGTTATAAAGGGAGAACCGGTGGTGTGTAAAATGAACAATATTAAAGTGCTGGTTCCGATGTGTCATTGTGTTCTCTACTTAATATGAGAGCCTGGCACTTGCACATAAAACCCATTACGTACGTGGGAAACAAACTTGTGTTTTTTTATGGTAGACGCACTACGCTGTTGCAAAGCCCTATTCAATACTGTGCCTAATATGGATGGTTAACCACTAAAATGGCAGTTTTTTGTTTATATCGTTCGAATGAAAGGGATTGAGGGCTCCAAATTTTCAGGACAACAATGAGAAAAAATAAGGACTTAATTCTGCATATCAAAATGAGACTACGTTACGGGTAAATCAGGGGGGTCCCAAAGATGATCGGAACACGCACCTTTAAACTATCCAACAACAGAATGATGACAGGGAAATTGCCTACTTACCAAAAACCCCACCAACAATCTAAAATACAAATATACATTGTCAAAAAAAAATTTTTTTTTTGCTATATATTATTAAAAATAACTTTCAGGGCAGCTCATGACATTTGTAACACATATGGCAGATGTCACTACATAAACATGAATTAAGTTCAACAGCGGAATGTCCCACATGTTGCAAGGATAATGATGATATCAGAAAACTGGAAAATATGAATGCCAGATAATATTAGTAATTTTATCATTCATATGAAATGACTGCACATATCAACATGCAACTATGCACTAACTTCCAAGTTCATCACTTTTCTAGTTCACATGAAACAAACTCTGGATACTTTTGACATTGTATCCTTAAAACTTCATGTTGTTTCCCAGAAATTTATCCAGACCTTGTGTCATTGAACCCACCCATTGTGCAGATGGAAAGCATTTTGGTATTAAAAGTGTACCTCAAATGACCCATAGATGACATTTGACTCTCTCACCCCAAACATCCATTTGACCCTCTTCCAAAGGAACATGACACGTGATATGTACTGTGTGGTAATACCATTCGCCTCCTTACAATTATCAGCTAAGATTATAATCAGAGAAGAATCAGTAATAGTACCTTTAACTGTTTCAGATACAAAGACATGGGAGATGAGGGGTCCATTTTCCAGGCAGACAATTACCCTGACTCTAGCTTATATTGAGCCCTGACCCTTAACGCGAAATGAAAATAAGGCTAACCAATGTTCCTGTCATTTACTTCATCACTTTACAAGCGCAAAAAATCTTGACAGGTCTATTGTAATTTGAATTAGCTGTACTCAATTAACACATTCCTCTGTTCCTACTAAGTCTAAAGCACTTTGTCATAAAGTCATTCATTAAAGTGCTCCCCAGTGTCAAGTGGTAGTCTACCTTACTAATCTAGAGTTTGCTCGTGATGTTGTTCAAAACGAATACACTGTTGATGCAGTGGCTATCACGGGGGGGCAAGTTGCCCCATCACTCAAAAGAAGCAGGACGATATGGACGCAAAATCAAAATAACGATCACTTCCCGGGAAATTTTACCAATTTCAGCCATGCTAACAACGCACCTTTCATCATGTTTACAAAAAACTTAATTTGAGCAAATCACCAAGACAACTTATGAATTTTACCCCCGCAGGACACTTGGGAACTTTGCCCCCTTCGGTATGCCAAGTGCTTGCTGTTATGAAAGGCAAGCTATGAGTTGATTTTCTTCTGACCCTACATTTTTCCTCTTAAATGCTTACTCAGATTTCCTGAGGAGGCGCCCTCAATTTCCAAAAAAAGCCGTGTTTTTTGGCATGTAATATGCTTTGTCCATATACTAATGCACTGTGTGAATTGCTAAGCTAAATCGATTCCTTCACTATAGAAAATCAAACTTTGTTATAAAATTTCCCGGATTCGGAATTTGTTATACACAGTATCCTAGGGGACGTAATACTAACACCTAAATCCGATTCATCTCAAATTTCGGAATGTGCCATTTTTTTAGGTTACTATCTATAGTTCTAGTTGACTATTTTTTATTATTACACAAAAAAATATATTTCGAATCGTCGTGAGTCGACTTTAATGTTAACTGATTTCAGTAATTCAACAACAAAATCAAAAAACTAAAAAATTATTAATTTGTTTTTGGTTTCTTTTTGAAAAATGTACCACAATCACCTTTTTTAAAACATATTCAGAAATGTCAAAAGACATTTTTAAAAAACTGATCCACAAATCAATGTTTGGAACTATTTAACCAAAAAAACATGTACTTCTGGACATATTAAACAGTAAATTCAGGAGAAAATAATTTAAAAAATTCTGAATGTTTGTTGTCAGACACCTAACAGAATCAAACTTTACATCATACAAAAAAAAATTAATTTGCGCGCCCCATACCCATGTACACATAAAATGACAATGGCCCAAAATCCATCTACTTTACAGTTAATGGCTCACCAATACACCTATACCGACCCCACCCGCATGTCCATGCATGCAGTTCCTGATACTCACAAACATTGAATAATTTGAAGCTATTTGAACAAGACTTGACATTGTCAGTTTTCTTGCATTTATACCTACATATACAATCAGAGGCACTACACAAGACTAGATTCTTTATATTCCACCCAGAGGGTGTATGAGTCAATCCACAATGCACCAGTTTGGGGAAATTTCACCTTAGTAGGGTCATGTGATCTCATAAAATCCTCATTCTTAACACCTAAAAAGCTTGACCTTTACGCTCATTTTAGCCCACAAGCTTTATTACTTGAATTTTTAGCATGACTATGTCTTGTGGTTCTTAAACTTTTGTTACACTTTTAATCCCTAAGTATGACATGTGTTTAGTACAGTACAGTAATAGACCCACATTGCAATGCATTATGGGATTGGTTCAAAACACCCTCTGATTGCACCCTTTGCCATCCAATGCTTTCACAGTTGGTGGCAGACAGGCATTTTGTTGATTGAAGGAAAACCATGTTTGCCCCTGTACTACTTAAAACACTTATATTTCGCTGGTACTTTATTTCGCGAATTGAGAAAAAGGAGGATTTTTTAGGGTTTTAAATTCGCAAATCCAGAAGATTTACTATAGTTTCAATGTAAAATTTTAATTTTCGTGGCAGATTTAATTTTGCAAATTTAAGGTCCTCACAAAATTCACAAAATTAAATACCTCGCGAAATTAAGTGTTGCAGTACTTCTTTTGCTGTCTGCAACATGCACATAAACAATTTTTGCAAGGTTGTATTTTTACTCCTGATGCAAGCAAGTTGTTGCATTTAAATTAACACTGCAAATATTAAGACTGACAGGGTAGCATATGGCACTTGCCACACGATCAAATTCTGAACACTGCAAAAGGCTTCTACATTATCACTTCAATTATTTTGCTATTTAAACCCCAAAATTATCTTGTTCCAAAGAGCCCCCCAAGCAAATTGAACACCATCGAACTAGACATGAATGCAAATTCTGAACACACCTTATGAAAGCGGCTTTGGCAAGATTTACGGTAAATAAGAACGTTAAAATTTGCATTTTTGCCACACGTTTAAAATCCCCAGCTAATGTTTCATTTAAATTGCAGGCTCAACCATAGTTCTATATAAGATGGGTGGTCCAAAAATAGAAGGACTTGTACATATATGTACTAGGTTCAAGGAAAAATTTCTTGCCTGTTCAGTGATCCCTTTTAGTCCAGGCTGGTTTGTCACCAATCAAACTAAGTAAAGTGCAGAATATTTGTTAAAATAAAAGACTTAATTCTTTATGGTATTAAGTTTCACACAAAAAAATATGTTTTCTTTTCTTTTTTTATAAGGTCAAGGGTGCCAAATTCAAGATGGCTGACAATTGCGCCATAATGAGCACAGATTACCATAATAATGAAAAGACAATGGTGAACTTGCGGAGAATGTCAAGGGGTTATTTCAGAGTTTCGGCCATTGTGTGCACAACTTGAGAGAAGTAAAAATAAGTGGATTTAATTTCACCTCTGGAGTTTCAAACTCTTGGGCTGTATTTTTCAAAGGGAGTCTAGACGTAAAACCGGGTTTAAACCAGAGTTAGTTCTACATCAGTAGACCTTTTACTCCTTTCAACAAACTCTGAAAGTTTAAAATTAAAATTCCGGCCCATCCATGAGGAATTTTCTTACCCGTTACGCCCACCTTTAGAGTATGTTGAAAGGAAAAAGGTCCCCTCAAGTAGGACTAACCTGGTTTAAACCCGGTCTAAAGTTAAACTCCTTTTGAGCCTTAGAGTTTTGTGAAGGGCTGAACATGGCTAATGTCATAGAAACACCTTATGTGCTGACGAGTAAGACAATAAAATTGCATGATATATTTCCCGTCTCCTCCAAATTTCCTATTTTAACTCAATTAAGTTCCGAGGGCAGAGATACAAAAGATAAACCTCGCATGACAGCTCCCGTGTTTTGATTTACCAAGTAGTCAAAAATGTAATGGTTGCACGTTTCAAACTGTTTAAACATTTCAAGGTGCTGTGTATACATACTGCATTTTCCAATTATGGTAAGTGTACACTCACATTATTCCCAAATTTGACTATAATATTACCTATGAAAACGACATTATGCACAGAAAACAGGGTTATGAATACAAGTAATACAAGTATACTTTTTAGCCTAAAAAATATTTCGCAGGGATGGATGTAATGGGAATAAATCATTAATGCTTCTGAAAATTGATCTTGCCCTTGCCCCAGCAAGCCAAACGCTTGTGTGCGACGCTTAACTTTTATGCGGGAATCATCCAAACAAAAGGCTAAAAAGGGAAATATACCCCTACTGACCATGTGGGTATGTTTTTTATTTGCTGATAAAACATCATCCAAGTCAAAAGCAAAAAAAAAATACATTTCCAGATTTTTTTATTAAGGGCCAAATTTTCAGAATTCCTGAAATTCCGAAAGTCTTATATCCCTGATTTCTGTAGAGTGCTCCCGGGGTTTCTCATGGTTTTGGTGGGCAACTGTGTTCTTCCAGGAGTTATGGGACCACATTTTCAGTGAAAATGTAGACCCTACCCCCAATACTTGGCAATAGGAGACTAGTATTTGGTGGAAATATGCTGCTTGTTGATAATGGGATGGGAAACCAATTTTCAATAGAATTATAACACCGGCAGGACCTGCAGGACCTGTTGTCCTGTTTTCATAGTTAAAGAAATACCATTAAAAAAAAAGAAAACACTTTGCTAGTGCTGTAAGATAACTGTCACCTTGTGGGTCATTTTGCTGATATGTTCAGGTTTGTTTTCATATTTGTATCACTGGACCAGTCCAAGTGGTGCCCGGGCCCTAGTTGCAGCTAGTGTCATTTTTTTTAATGAACATGGCAAACCAACAACCAAAATCAGGACCTACGCCCCTAGACATAACCTTTGAACATATCTCTACTAAAGACACACTACTCAGGATATTGCATGGGGATGTGGGTAATTATGAAAGTAATTGTGCAGTTGCACACCCTAAAATAACACAAGGGGGCATCGGCTCACTTTGCCTGATTTTTTAGTTAATTAACAGGTCCAAATTTAGAGAAATTTAACAGACAGTCCACTTTTTGGTGATGAGATGTTTAATAAAGTCCATAAAGACCATTTTAGGGGTTAGGTCCATTATTTACCAAATAAGTCCACTTTTTCAAAGTCCCGCCCCCAAATATCCTGCGTACAGCCATGATTCTCAGGAATTCACAAGCACCGGAAGTAGTTGAAGTCCTGTAAATCCAAACCTTTCACCCCTGCCCCGAAAAAATGATCCAATATCAAAGGCCACCACGAAAGTGGACACCACCATTGCCCTGGTATCCTATGGACAAGGTCGGCCAGAATGTCATCACGTAGCTTCACGTCAGGCCAAAACACGGGTTTGGTTCCGAAACATTCGGCATAAAGGCCATGTGCTACTTTTTATTCCTCGTCAAAAAAGCTACACCTTTGTGTCACATTTTTTTTGCCTCCTCCATGCCAAAATTATTTTTTGTCCCTTACAACCAAAAAGAATCTAAAAGTGTGCCGATTGCACCGTGCTATCGAAATTTCCTATAATTACATGTACACAGGGTTCTAAACCACCTCTTTTCCTCAGTGCCTCTGTTGGAATGTATTGATCACCTTGGTCATTAGCGTTACAATTGCATAACCTACAACCTGTCCGTGTGAACCTGACCGAGAGCGACCATCCCCGCAGGCTAGCGAAAAATACTAACATTTGTAGAGGATCAGTGAAGCGGCTCTCGCCACTATCATCACGTAGACCCAATCATTGAAATGTCACAATGGAAGAACCCTGATGGAGAAGTCAATTGGTAAGGAGGCTCTTATGTCCAGACTCCTACTAAATATACTCAAGAGTGAGACTAAATACATATATTTTATAGAATACCAAACAAAGTTATGTTCCATCACCAAAATGCCACACACATACAGGTGGCGATTGCTAGTTAAATATTTCACATCAAATTTATTTACGCTTATGCCTGAGAGTAATGTGGGAATCTGAAGAACGTGGAAGAATATTTAATTTGTAACCAGATGAAGATGGTTTGTCAATCTGATGTTGGCATTTGATCCCATAAGGCATTGGTAATGCGGGTAGTTCAGACAATCCCATAATGCTTGTGGTGTGCCTATCTACAGTAATTTTACCAAGTCTTAGGATAAAAAGTGCTAATAAAACTCTAAGAACCAAAAAGACCTGTCCAAGTCCTGTCAAAACAGTTACTATAACAAGTACCAATAGGTTTGTGATTTTTTCTTTGTTGGAATACTGTACATTGATAATTTTTCTCGTTTCTGTAATTTTTTGCCTATTTTAAATTCACATCTTTTCTGCTATCCTACATAGACCTACACACAAATAAACTTTTCGCGAGTTTTAATTTCGCGCTAGCTCAGAAGTGCGCGAACAGCGCGAAAATTAATGTAGCGCGAAATTTCCACTTTTACATTACTTTAATGGGGTCATTGTCACATGACCTTCACAAGGTGCAATTTTTCAATTTGGTGCCATGTATGTACTGGTTTTCAACACATCATCCTATTTTATACTGGGACAACTTTCATTGGTTCTCTGAATAAGGTGGTGTTCAATCATCAATCTGGAGGACTAAAAATGGAATAGTTGTGAATAAGTTCGCTTCACAACTGCCTCACATCCACCATACCTTGTACTTTGTTCAAGGTACAAACATAATTATCTCTTGTTCCACAGTACAACAACATGTCCTAGGTTGCTGAACTGTTCTAAAAGGGTCACAGCAATAAGAGTGGTTTTAACAAGCAATGTTTTCATAATGACACTGTCTGAAGTTCTCCATCTTCTCTCTGCCTAGTCTCCACCTGTTGATCTTGCATTGCTAACCAATCCTTTATTAGCTTGTGGTAAAAGGGAATTGTTCTCAATTATTAGGATCCTAATATGATTTAAAGGAATTATATGACTGTCAATTAAAGGTAGGCGTAGGCCAAAATTGATGTGGTTATTTAAAGGTGAAGGTGAACTGATTTTTATCTGATGTTTTCTATCGACACTTGATCCATATTAAAAAACAGTTGTTTCCCTAGAAAGATCGCGATCTTACTTTTGTCTTGTCTGAGTATGAAGTGACGACGCCCGTGTGATCCAGTTGGCCGGCCTTTCAGTTTGCAGTGCGCTTGTGCTTTGCTACCCGATCACTTAAAAGTCGGCACAATGTATCCGCCCGCGTCGCTACTTCATACCTCGAGCTGGTCAGAGTATGTTTACAATGAGTCCAAAGGGACACTGAGATCCTTAGAGGTCAATCTGTGGTACAAACCCCCCATATGAGTCTTGGGCCAGCATTTCTTCTGACTGCAAGTATGAAGTTACTCAAGAATGCTTTAACCAGTCCCAAAGTGTAGGGTTAACATTTTAAAACACATACAGGTGTGGGCACGCTACTACCAAAGTAATCACTATGCTGATCTGCAGGCCGAAGACACGGAAACTCATCTACATCCAAGTCTTGAGCTAATTTTGCCCACCTTTTGGATATTAGAAGCCAAAATGTGATTTTAACCCAATTAGAAAACACTATGCATGGTATGTGGTCGACAACACCTGCACTTACTCTTTCAGGAGGTACAGGTATAATACATATAATACAGTTGGCACAAAAGTATCTTGGCAATATTTTTCGATCAGTATGGTGCCAAATTTCAATAATCTTAAATTTTGTGAAATACACATTTTGTTGCCTAGGTCTTAGAGTCTTTCATTTAACACCTCGCTTGTAAAAAAGCCTGCAAAAATGGCTAAGATAGAACACGCAAAACCCCAATATCTGAAAGTTGCATTTTTTGGAGTTCAAGCAATGGTCAACTGTGTGGGTGACCATCGCAATAATCGTGTGTTTGATTTTTACACACAGACGGTTTTCTGACTGAATAGTGAAGTAAGCTTCTAACAATATTGATTTTGGTCTGCATGTTAGTGTTGCAGTACACTGTATGCCCAATGAAACCTCCAAAAAGTGCAACTTTTGGTGTGGCTGGGTTTTTACATCTTTCAGGCATTCTATCTCAGCTATTTTTGCACATTTTTTTTACAAGCGAGGTGTTTAAATTCAAAGACCAAGCACCAAAATATATATTGTGAAAACATTCAAATTATCGAACTGGGCTCAATACGATCGAAAAAACATCCAGGATACTTTGGGTTGCTATTTTTGACAAAGTTCACATGCAGTATTGTAGTTACACCTCCACACAAGTCCACAACGACATTTGTTCAATCATACCGAGGTCCAAAGGTGATCAAAGAAAATCTACTTTAATATAATCAAAAATAAATAAGCAGATTGATGGTCTGATGGTGGCAGAGCCAGTAGCGCTTGAGGGAATTAATTAACAATCCTCATTGCAACTTCTATATGAACTATCTTCCCAAAAAACAGACAATGTTCCTCTATTATTCACCTTGGGTGTGATAATACATGGTAAGCATTCTATTTGCCCAAGAAAAAATCAGGTTTTTAAAACAAATTGGGGGGAACATCTTTCTGGAAATGTCTCGTGTCCCTTTAAAAATGGCTTGTTCAGTTTGAAACTAGGCTTAAATGAGCATCAGCATTTAAATTAATTGCTTTACTGCATTTTCTACATTTTCAAGTAGTAAATTGTTGTAGGACATGAGTAGTTTGTTGTAAAGGTCATCTATTGATTTGAAAGGTTTTCATTGATGAAAGCTCCATTTTTAACAAAATGAGGAAAAATAAACACTGCACATAATTTCTTACAGAATCAAACACTAATCCATATCAGTGATACAACTGGAAGATTCAAATATGTGAAAAATTTGGCAGGAAACAGCTTAGGTGAAAGATCCTTATAAGTTAATTTTTTGAAGATAAAAGTGACCGAAGGAAGAAAGCAAAATGTTCACAGATTTTAATCCCCATTCAATTACCTATTACAATAAGTGTCCGTACGAACAGTAATGACTAAAATCCAATTTTGTTCTCATAGGTTACTTTTGTATTATCACTCGTTAGGATTAGGTTAGGATACCCATTCTTGTTACAGACCCGCAAAAAACTGATTTTTTCAGTTTTCTGATTTAGAAAAAAGCAATGATAGTGGCCTTAAGGATAATTCTGTAAATTAACAGAAGCACCAGCAGGCTGAATAACCCAGGTGCACCACTGCACAGGTGCATGTAACTTCTTTCTGTGCAGGTAAACATTTGTATCCTTGCATGCACAAGTGCATTGTAATTTTAAACTTTGTGAATCTAAAAATATATGTATTTTTAGCTTAATTATGTCATAGAAAAGTATGCGGAATGACACAATTTGAGCCAAAATGTCACTAGTTCTAAACGTACCAGGAGTTTGCTATGAATATAAAGGGCTTAGTAGTAACACCAACGTTTACAATAGCTGGCATGTAAACTTTCACAGTGCAGTAAAATTTTTGAAGAGTAGGAGTAACAAGCACCAGTGCATGTAATTCTAAATTGTACTTCGAAGCCTGAGCACAGGTCTCAATACTTAAAGAAAATTCTGTAAATTTAATTTTAAAATTTCATCTCTTCCGACGGATTATTTTATCTTCATTGATTCAATGTAATTACAGATTTCAAATGGCAATGGAGTAGCACCATGCAACAGAAGTGAAAGCTACACAGCACGGACTGTGTCAATCCAATCTGATTATCCTTTCGTACTCCGCAGCGCTGCTTACACTGCACTCCAAAACGGGCAACCTTGAAAGTAGCGAATAACAAAACTACTGACTGGAACTGGTTAGAACGTGTATCAACGAAGGGTGTACCTATCCTGGTCATTCGCATTCCAAGGTGATGAAGATTCTGGTCAGTGCCAAAGAGTCCTGATCACAGGGTAAATTTTAGAAAATAAAGGTAGGATTTTCGGAACCGGTACTCTCTTTACGACAAATTAAAATCAAGGTGATGCCATTATTTTAAGTGGAAGAAAGAGGCCTGATGCCGAGTTCTTCCATGCAAAAATAATGGTATCGCTAGTAATCTTTAATTTTGTGATCCTTACGGCATAAATACAATGAGAATGGACTGCCACCTCACTTTTTTCCCCATTGCTCTTGCTCATTCATACATGTATTTTTTGGGGGGTGGCAAACCACTTGATATGGGTTTTCCTTTTGGTGTCCTTTTTGATCTCTTTTTCTGGCTCCCTTTCAATTTCAGTCTCCCTATTCTTAGTAATTAGTTATAGGGCAGTTTCACAGGAGGTCAATAGGTTAACTTGGCCAGACCTGTCCTCCAGAACACCACAAGCGTGCATAGAATACAAAAGAATCACCTGCAGAAATAACTGAAATGTTCAGGTGAACCAGATGCATGTATTGTATTCTTCTCATGCTTGGATGATCTAGAGGGCAAATAAAAAGTCCATTCAACATAATTTAGCTCTGTGAAAGGCCCTATAGAGATTCCATTGCTGTCTGGGCTGGCTCTCATAAGTTAAAGGTATTGACGACTCCTCACATCAATAGAACTTTTCATTGGTGACTCACTAGGGTGTAACAGTTGTAACGGTGATTTCTGCATTGTTGCCAAGCCCACAATTTGGTAATCCTAATTGGGCCACTCGGGAAGGATTACCATATAACGCCCAAGTTTTAATCACAATTTCTTGATAAATTTCTTAATATGGGTTTCTGTAGGACTTCATAAATGTTAGAAATTATTTTCTTTAGGGAAAATAAGTAGAGGAAAGACATCCATGCTAAATCAGCCCTTTTTGCACCTTTTCACCTGCTATCAGGACATTCTTGTACAGCCATGGGAATTTATGCAACTTCAATGGTTCCTGTCTGGTTTCAATTTGCAATTTAGACTGGGTATTACATACTGTGTATTGATGTTATTTAGAGGTTTATGTGCTTGTTTCATATCGCGTTTTGTTACATTCCTACGCACATGCCAACGTCGCATCTTGTGTATGTTCTTGCATGAAATTCTTGATTTTTCACACTGGGTGGATACACAAAATTAATATTTACTCAAGGCTGATTCTGTTGTATGGGCATTGGGCGGGTTTCAAATCAATGATAACAAATGTAACCCTTTGTTACCCTTTGAAAAGTCGAGGTTCATTGACCTAGGCACTTGCCTAAAAGTCTAAACAGTCATGGAATCTAGTATAATTCTTCATTAATTAAAAATTGACACAGGTGTCCATGAGAATTAATTAGTATACTTTTCATTACCTTTCAATTTAGTTTGAACAGTAATAAATATGATTTTAATTGCCCCCAGACTCCTGTACAAGTAATTACTAATAACCAAAAGCAAATTAATTACTTGATCACTTGACCTGAAAATACCAGCTCAAGGGAAAGGATGAATAAAATTCATCCTTGTCTACCTCATGAAGAACTAAATAGTTATAACATTTGGGGGATGACCCAATTTAAGTACATAAAGTTTTCATATGAAAGAGGAAATTCATCATTACAATGAGCAAGAACAGCTGAAAGCTCTTGAAAACAACAAAGGACTTAAATCAGCATGACGGAAACAGTGTCTAGGAAGGAACAACATCATAGCCCTGAAGGAGGAAGATGGCACTCTAACTGAATATCTCGATAGGATGGTCAAAAGATGTGAAGAGTTTTACACCAACCTCTACAGCACCAGACAACCACAAGAAAAACCTTTTGCTGAGTCATGTACCTAAAAAGTGGAAACACCACCCCCTTCCATCATGCCTTCGGAAGTAAGAGATGCAGTAAAGAAACTAAAGCGAGATAAAGCCCCTGGAGAGGATAGTATTACAGCAGGGGTTCTTTAAGATGGAGGTGAGCCCATTATTGAGGTACTTACAAAGCTGTTCAACAGATGCCTTACAGAGGAAAGAGTCCCCAGCAACTGGAAGAATGCATCTGTAGTTATTCTCCATAAGAAAGGAGATACATCTGACATCAAAAACTACAGGCCAATATCCTTCTACCTGTAATGTACAAGCTATTCTCACAGGTCCTGCTGAAAAGAATGCTGAACACTCTGGAACAACACCAACCAAGAGCCCAAGCTGGTTTTAGACCAGGATTTTCTACCACTGATCACATACATGTTGTTAGCCAGCTACAAGAGAAAGCCAATGAGTATAAGATCCCACTCAGCTTTGCCTTTGTTGACTATGAGAAGGCGTTTGACTCTGTTGAATTCAAACCACTCTTCACAGCACTTGAAAACCAAGGAGTTGACCCAGCCTACATCAACCTCTTACATGACCTTTACAGTGGAGCTTTTTCCACCCTAAAGCTCCACAAGGACAGTGACAAAATCAAGCTAGAGAGGGGAGCAAGACAGGGAGACAACATTTCACCCAAACTCTTCACCTCATGCCTTCAAGATGCCATCATAAAGGAAATTAACTGGGAAGGAAGAGGACTCAACATTGATGGTGAAAATCTCTCTCACCTGATCTTTGCCGACGATATTATCCTGATTGCCAAGTCACCAGAGGAATTGGAAAGCATGCTAAATGACATTCACAGCACCAGCAAACCAGTCGGACTCAGCATGCATGTTGGGAAAACCAAAGTGATGTTTAATGACCACACAAGGAAATCCGAGATAACTGTTGACGGGAAAGTCATTGAAGAGGTCAACAGCTACATATACCTTGGGAAGACAGTGATGCGTGATGGTGACTTACTGCCTGAGATCAGAAGGAGAATTGAACTAGGCTGGGCAGCATTTGCAAAGTGGAAAACATCATGAAAAATAAGAAGACAAGAATGGAGTTAAAGAGAAAGGTGTTCAATTAATATATTCTTCCTGTTATGACATATGGCAGTGAAACGTGGGCATTGAATAACACCATGATAGAGATGCTTGCAGTTGCACAGAGGAAGATGGAGCGAATCATGCTTGGCATCAGACTTCAAGATAAAAAGAGAAATTGCTGGATCTGATCACAGACAGGAGTTACTGATATTATCGACTGCATTATGAGTGCCAAACATAGATGGGCAGGCCACATTGCTAGAATGCAGGATAACAGGTGGACCATCAGAGTGACCGAGTGGACCCCCAAAGAATGGACCAGAAAGCCAGGGCGTCCAAAAACCAGATGGAGAGACGAAATGACAAAACAACTTGGTCCAACTTGGACAAGAATGGCTAAAGATAGAGATTTGTGGAAACATTCTAGGGAGGGGTTCCTCCTTCGTGAGTGATCTTAAGCCCTGGATATGGAAAGTTTTCATCTTGATAGAATGGTCTTTACCACATGACCCAATCTGCAAAGTTTCGCACCAATATTTCAATCCGATTTAATGTGAGAGCTTAAGAGGGATTTTGTAAGGCTCATAAAGTACTGTGTAAAATTAATATTTGGTCAAACAAAATGGGGCAAATTTGTTATCATAACTTCCAAATCAAACATCCTCTAGCCCCAAAATTGCACAGGGTAAATGAGAAAAATAGTAGCTTTCTTCAGATACCAAAATTTGCCCACTTCCAGTAAAATCTGGCGTTCTGGAGACGAGGCTATTAGTGAGCGGGTCATGGCCCTTTAAGCATAAATACACCTGGCACAAAAAGTATCTCGGCATGTTTTGCGATCAGTATTGTGCCAAAGTCAGACCATTTTGAAAGTTTTTGAAATATAGATTTTGTTTCTACGTCTTACTCTTTCATTTAACACCTCGCTTGTAAAAAAGCGTGCAAAAATGGCTGAGATAGAGCGCCCGAACGACACAAACCCACAAACCAAAAGTTGCAGTTTTTGGATTTTTCAATGGTCACTGTGTGGTACAACGCAATAATACCTGTGTATTGATTTGCACAAAGAGGTTTTCCGACTGAATGAGCGAGAAAGCCTACTTGCAATATTAATTGTGGTACACATGTTCGTGTCTCAGTACACTGCAATGCCCATTGAAAAATCCAAAACTGCAACTTTTGGTTTTGGGGGTTTGCGTCTTTCGGGCGTTCTATCTCAGCCATTTCTGCACGCCTTTTTACAAGCCAGGTATTAAATGAAAGAGCGAGACCTTGGAAACAAAATGTATATTTCGGAAACTTTCAAAATGGTCTGACTTTGGCACAATACCGATCTAAAAACATGCCGAGATACTTTTTGTGCCAGGTGTATATTGTATGTATGTATGTAACATTACAATATTTAATCATGAAAAATTAGAGGGATGAAATTCTAAGTTTCACAGTATCCATTGGCATTAAACATTTATGAACCATTATTATTTTCATCAGCACCATTTTAACAGCTGCATGCATCTTTGGCACATTTGATGTTATTTTTAATACAATCCCCATCGGCTGTGTGATTACTTTATCTGTAGAAAGCACGTTCAGACCACCTGCACTATTTTTTAGTCTAGCCACTGTCAGATAATACTTAATCTATCAACTATTACATAGAGAGCTCTTTAGAGGCCCATAACGTGCTATCAAAATAATCTTCTTGATGGAAATTCTGCTGGGACTATGACAGCTAAATGGCAATTTTTATTCTTGAAGCAGAATTTCCAAGAACAAAAGTTCTGAAATATGAGCAGACTTTACTTAATAATATTCTTCCGATCAAGAGTGTCTACAGAACATCTCAAAGTGTATTTTAAATTTGCTTTATTAAAGGTGTGCGGTGTAATTTTCATCTTGATTGAATGACCATATCTCCAATACCCCATCTCAGTAAGATGATACATGTATTTCAATCCATTTTGATTTTGATTTCATTGTTCTTCTTAGCATATCCACAAGTCATTGGTAAATGGCTTGTGGTGGTGGTGTCAGGATTTAATTTATTCAACTGAGTAAGCTGATCCGGGGCCACACATATCCATGATAGGGATGCTCCTAACATGGCCCACTTTGAGGTGGGGGCAGATTGGGAACAGTCAGGGGTTTTCACCCTACTCTTATTTGACACTGGCTGTGATGTACATTACAGATGTGACTCTCTGTACACGGGACCGACTGCTTAACATCCCCTCCAAATAATTCATTTGCCCAATTCCAAGTGAACCATGGGAGGAGAGCGGTATTCTATATTTAATCAATAGCTGGTATCAGTATCCAGAATTGAGTACCTGAATGAATCCCAGCAAGTGACCCCACCAGGATTCGAACCCGGGAAGTTTTGGTAAATTTGCGCCATAGGCAAACACCCCAACTGCTAGGCCACGCTCTCCCACATTTCGTATTGTAAGCTCCATAGAATACTCTGTAAATTACTATTGGTCAAACAAAATTGGGGCACTTTTTTACTCTTAACATCCAAACCAAACAGTAGCATAACAGGCGGGTCGACAGGTTGCCACCCCAGAGAGTTTTGATCGGAAAGAAAAAGCTTGAAAATCATGCTAAATCAACCTGTTCACCAGGAAATTTTCACCTTCAACCATGAAAATCCAAGTCAAAACCACCTCCGACCAGAAAAATCTGCCTCAAAACTGGGAATTTGTCCCTTATGACAAGTGATCCCTGTTATGCCCCTGAAACCAAACATCTTTTAGGCCTAAGATTTCACCAAGTAAAATGAGAAAAATAATTGCTTTCTTAAGACACCAATATTTTGACCATTTCCTGTTATTTCCATCTATAACCCACTGATTATGTGAAAAACACTGGACAACACTTCTGGGATATTAATCTGAAAAAATAATACGGCAGCTACATGTATGTTGTACTCACACAACAAATACCATACATACCCTCAGTGTACTTTTCAAAACTGCACTATGAGTTACAATATGCTCATCCACCAAGGACACAGTTCAGTGGGTTGTACTTATACCTGCATTGACATGAACTGACCTTGTGTGATCTGCTGGGTATCGTGTATCATACCCAAAACCAAGGGGTGTATTTTCTAAATACACTGGTGAATGAAAGCTACTGAACTGTGCCAAGAGAATTGAGATTTTACTAGCTCATAGTGAACTGCATTATAGGGTTGTTAACTCAATTTTGACACACTGCTATATTCAATGAAAAAAATTCACGGGCAGCTATTGCAGCTACAACCTTGTTGCACTCAACCCCATGTCATAAACACACATTACCGTGTATTTGCAATTAAATTGCATTATCTCTCAGTCATTTGCCACCAGCACTATCCAATAAAGACAGCTTCTTATACTGCTTTCTACAGTAGATAACACAATTTAAAATTTTTATTAACCATTATTTTTACAAATTTAATTTCAATTTTAATAAATTCATATTAAATTTTAATTAATACTGCCCATTTGACCATAGGGGAGAAAGTTGATAAAAAAGACAGTGCAATGGTCATTAACCCAGAAATCCAGTTTAATAAAAATTGAGGAAATTCTGAATGGACAATGCTAATCAACAATCATGATCTTAGATGATTTTTTAATTTAGTTGTGCATGACAGTAAATCAAAGCACACTTTCTTTGGAATTGATTACGATAGCAGGCAGTTCAAAACTTCAAAACAAGATTTTTGTTTTGTCTTTTTTGTAACTTGTTATTCTCGGTAGGTGTTTCCACACTGATCAAGTTAACAAGTTGAGAGAAAGTGTATCCTAAAAAATCTCCCCTGTCCCCTTTAATCACACTTGAAGTGAATAAGCGAAAAGCTGTCTTTATGTAATAAGAAAGATGATTTCATAGGTCCGTATGTATGATTGGAAAATCCAAGCATTCTCTCTATGGGCCTATCTATGACAGCAGCAAGTTCAAAAGTTAAAGGTGCATTTCGTGATTCTAGCACCTCTTGTTTTATTTGTGGTTCATAGATATCACTTGAGAAAAGCTTATTCACAAAATTGAGTTGATCCTGATCTTGCGGTTTTGTGCTATGAGCAATTGCTGGTTTCCCCACAGTGCTGTAATTTCTGCCTGTGTTACGGGCAGAAATATACAGAATTGCGAATTTCTTACAGATACGACAGAATTTTGCACTAACGATTAGGTACCTGTGGATTATTAAGCCTACCGGTGCAACAATCGAAAAATCTCAACTTCTTGAAGGTAAGTCAGGGGGACGAGGTTGTGGATCACAAAATGCCACTTTAAGGTTTTGGTTTTCTTTTCACCTTGTTTGTCTGCTAGACATTTGAAACATTCCCTGAAGGTGTTCTAGGACAGATCAAGTGAAAATTTTTAGAACTTCGTATCCTCAGAAAATCTCCTTGTTTCCTTTAAAGCCTGGCAGTTTTCGTTGGCTGGGACCTATTTAACCATAGAAAAAAATTAAACAATTTATACACGCACTACCTTTTGAAAATGAATTTCATTTTTAATCCATTTTGTAACAATTTCTAATAGGCCCGATACTTTGCAGTCCTTTCCAGCCATGTTGCGTTGAAAAGGTGAATGTCTTAAAACTCATCACTGTTCTTTCCAAATAAATTGCAATTAATGGGAGCCATTTTGCTTCTACACTCATAATATGCAACACCAGGACTGTCCAATAAAGAAGACTTTTTTTGGCACTGCTTTCTTCAGTAGATTAAATGTGTTAAAATTTTTATTAAGTCATCTATTTAAAATTGAATTTGTAAATCAGTATTAATGTGGCCTTTTGAACTAAAAAAATATAGAAATTAGTTTTTAAATTTTTTAAGTCATTACATGTTAAAACTGAAGAAGGAAAAATGAGAAATTACGAAAATTACCAAATTTTGAACATTAAAAATATAAAATTATGGTTTAAAATTTTTTATTAAAATCATTACATTTTTAAAATGAATTTTAAATCAATATTATTGTGGCCTTTTGAACTAAAAAAAAAATTAAAAATTTATTACTGAATCAGGTGTAATCATTTTTTTGTTAAGTTCAAAAGGTTAGTTTTCTAATCAATTATGCTATGGGCCTTTTGATCTTCAAAAAGTATCATAAAAATTATTACTGCATTAGTTTTAAATGTCTTTGTTAAGTCCAAAAAGGCCAGTTTCTAGTGGCACTTTAATATATACGACCTTATGATTCTTAAAAAATGTTTATCAAAAATTAGTTTTTTGATTTTTTTAATTTATAGATTTATAAATTTTGTAAAAGGCCAGTATCAGGTATATATTACAAATATAAATTCATTGGAAATTTAAATTTAAAACAAACACACAGAAATACAGATTTGTTTATATAATTAGTTAAATTAAAAATCATGGAAATACTGATTGCATAATATGGCGGCATTTTGGCGGTGATCCCGCCCCCCATTTACAGGGACAAAACCCGTAAGTGAAACTTTGGATTTACTTACTACTACTACTTAAATATGGACGCTTGTGAAAAAACAAATTTTATTAAAACTTTTAGAGTCAATACACCTGAATTCAGCTTACAATGCCAATCGAGGTTCTTCACCTTTATGATTAGCGGCCATCTTTGTCGGGATGGCAAATTCCATTCCAAATGTTTGGAAACTTTATAAATCGAAAGAAGGACATGCATGTTGGATATGGATAGAAGTATGGGTCACACTTGAATAGCAACAAGCTTTGAGGAAGTTTAAATTGACTGAATGACGAATCTAACAGAACTACCTACCTTTTGTTATAGGTTATGCATGATGAGGTGAAAGACCTTTATAGCATGTGTACAGTAGAGTTTTAGTATAATACAATCTCCTCTACCATTAGAAATGGGTTTTTTACTTTGCAGGTCCTTTAGAGAGCTGGTCAGCTGCAACTTTGCAGTGAGAATCAAATAATGAACATTTGACCTCTGAAGACTTTGACCTTTGGATTACCTAATTTTAATTTGTTTTTCAAGTCATTTAAAAGCAAGATTTAAGCAAGTTTTAGCTAATCTGCCAATTTGCAAAACAGGCATGAGCTCATTATTATAGTGATTATATATACACATAAGGTCAAATGTTGAGTTCACTTAATTCTATCTTGTACTGAGCACTGATTGGTCATGCATAAGAGATTGAAATCCACAAAGTGCAGTGTGAAGATTGACAACTAACCAGCCACCACCCCACCCACCTGTTACTCACGCACGCCCGCGCACCCATGCACACACATGCCCGTCTAAAGGGGATCTGCAACATAACACCACAAAAACCAGTTAAGTACCATATTCCTCGATGACCTAAAGATATTCCCTCAAAAATATGTTACAAAGCAGCGATTCGCAACTGAAATGCCAAACCTGTTAAGAGTGGAGAAAAATTGACACAGCTAGGGCAAAATCCATCAATTTGATGGATCTGACTGCAATGATGACGGTATTCCTACCCCAGTGGTCTGTTTTAATGCTAGTGAGCTACTACTTGAGAAAGGTTGGCTCACTATAAACATGTTGATTGTAGAACACAACTTCGTAGTGTCCCAAGTACTGTGACTAACCCCATATAGTCCACCCCATTTTACCCTGAAATTCTCTGAATTAAATAAGTGGATCTCCATCCTAACATAAAACTTACAGGCATCAAAATGGCATCCTTTCATACTGCACAAATTCTTAAGTGTCAAATGTGGTGTGTGATCAACAAAGACCTGTATAGAAACTGGGCACAGACCTAATTAAATTTTTGTGAAGAAAATCACAAGATTATAGTACCAAACCAATATGATTGTGATAAAATAGTGACCTAATCCATTTGCCTTGAGCAAAAAACTTAGGGTGAGACTATAATATGATTTTCTAATATTCTTTAGATTGTTTTCAAAACTGGGTGGATTCTAAACGAGCATGGGACTATACTCAGGGCAGTATTGTAATTTCCCAAGGATTGTTTTGCACTTGATCAACTTCCCCAAACACATTGATTGATTATGGGTGAGGAAGGTAGGAAATAATTAACTAGATAACCCTCTTTGTTGCTAACTAAGTTGAGATGTTTCATCCAAACCATAATTGCTTGGATGAGGAATTCTCAAAATGGTGGAAATATCTACAGAGGTTTAGTTGACAGTTGAAGGCATACACCGAATGTACATGTATTTTACAAAAACACTGACTTTTTATACTCTTTTAGTCCACAATGCACTAGTACTAAAGTAATTTTTATCATCATAAATTTCTTGAACACTATTTATCCCTAGAACAATGCAGTATTGGCACAATACAATGCATTATGTGATTGGTTAAAAAACACCCTCCTGGTTTAGCCTGTAAGCTTTAAGGTGATTGGGTCACGATACATCCGTTCGATAGATTTTGTTAAGATTTCGCATAAATGAACTTTCATCGATGTACGTCAAAATACAGAAATAAAAATATGGGGTCACCGAACTCGTTTTTGAGAAAAATTCTATTTAAAACACCTATTTTCCAAACATTTGACAAAGCTTGGAAAACATTTTTTTTATGGACATTTTTAATATAAAAAAAGAAAAATTAAAAAAAAAACATTTTTGTCCAAATTTTAATAAAAGTTGCGCACTAACAAGATCTATCGATTACTGAAGAAAAAAGTAGGGGTCACCGAATTACTTTTTCTGTTATTTTCGAAAATGAAACGGGCATTTAGTAGTCTAAAATACCAACGCGATATTGAGGTGCGTAAACCGCCACAGTGTCACGCATGGCAAACGCTTAGCTGACACGCGAACAAAAACAGGCACGCAAATGTGCGCACTGATTAAAACTTATGAGCATTGTTTTCCCTCTTTGTAATTTTAATATTTAATATTGATATGTTGTTGTGATGTATAATGAGAAAGGACCATGTAAGAAAAGAAAGGAAGAAAAAAGTGTAGGAAAGGTGAGAAGGGAGAAAAAGCAATGGGCTTGTCCAGATTCGTGATTTTGAATGTATTTTAAAGCGTGGTAGGCCACTCTGAAACCATTATTGAGCTGGACGAATATAGGGCCTATACCTATACACTTCTTACACTTTTCTGAATACTGTTGTCAAAATATTCGTCCTTTTATTTTACGAAGGTTGAACGATATTAATCAAGTTGTCCATTGGAAAGTGATTTAAGATTTTCATCACTTCAATGTTTTTAAAATGACCATTTGGCCATTTCCTGCCGTAAACTTACCTGAATTATCCTTCTTTTAGTAAATTAGCGTTTTCCATAAATGACATAATTGCTGTTGGAATAGCTGAAAAAAATGTTTTATATCTAACATAAAGTGTATCAGCAAATGGTGACTTTTTTCGGATCATTCCTTCCTGGATTTTACACGAGGCAAAATATAAAAGGATTGCCTTTTAATCGTCGGAAATTCGTAAAAGGCACTGATAATTTCCTTCCTTCCACGAAACCTATATAAGATCATATTAAATCATCAGTTTATGCATTTAAACACTCGCTATAAGACCAATAGGTGAATGTTGTTGAAACAATACGCTTGTCATCTGAGATGTATTCATTAACTTTCTAAGTCCTGACATAGAATGATAAAGAAACACACTTTTTGATAACGACATGAAAGAGTGTTGGTTGAAAAAAATCAGACAGAGCTTCTTATTTTTCGGAAAAGAAGGATCTTTTCTTTACTTGATGGCCCGTTTATAAGTAGGCAATATAATCTTGGACTCAAGTTTGTTTAATAATGCATTACATTCTTTGAACAGCAGCACATAGGCCTACTTCATTGGAAACAGGTAAAGGGACAAGCGTGCTTGCTATGCCTTCGGAATGTCGCACATCGTACGCAAGGGTGGTTTTACGCGTGCGGACAGCTAAGAACGCCAAGTCACAATTTGGGCAGAAATATCGCTTGGGGACTGGTGGCGCGCAGCTAACGTGGGACCCATCACATTAAGTGCCCAAGGGGGGTTTCCATACTAACCCAACATTTGATTTGTTTGCGATCTATCTCTCAGTTACTCTATCAAATTTTTCAAGGAGTTTTTTGCTAATGGTCTGATTTTTGAATACGCTTTCTCCCTTGATACCAAAAAAATTTAAATCCGCCAACGGAATCATTAGAATAATAGGTTGGTCCCTTGGGCACTACCGGAGTGAAAAAAATCAGATATTTTACTATTAAAAAAAATTAAAGTAATTAAATCCTGGATTTACTGCTTAGATGTTATACCTTAGGCGGCAATTAATTAATAATTACTAATACTTAAATCAAATAACTTTATATGCTGACATCAATCACAGCAACTCAAATTTTGTCATGACCATGCTCTTAGCTGTGGAGACCAAGGTTGAATTTGAATTTTCCCTGGAAAAAAGACAATATGGTATAAAGTTGGCTATATTTTGCAATAATTATTTTAATTGGTTATTCTGGAGTAGACATATGAATATTTTTGGTTCAAAGCCCTATATTGGTTTTGCTAGATGGAAATATGCGAACCACTTTTTTTCGGAGAGTGACATTGGCCATAGGTCATCGGTCAAAGTTCGATTTCCATTTTTATTGTGGTTATGTGGTTGTTACTTACCCCCATTACTGTGTTTAGTGGTCATGATCAGTCCCATGGGAAAGCGGTTATCTGGGTTGGAATCTCTTAGGAACCCCCGGGCACTAATGGAAGTTTTTTTAGCTTGGGCACTTAAGTGTTAAAGCTACAGCTGTACAGCTAGTTATATTCATGTGTCATTTTTCCTCATTGCTGGACTTTAAGTGTAATACATACAATGGAACATATTGTGAATAGGTCACTTTCACAGCTCTATTTTCACGAATCAGACATCCCTATCTTGTTTCTGTAGCAGCACCAAATTGGTGACATTTTTTAGCACCCCCCAGTTCTATTTACACAAACAAGGTAAAATTCACTATAAAAACCCTCTGAAACCTGGCAAAATTTATTGTGCAGATTTAAATTTGTTCTACAATTTGCCAATGTGAAGTTCGCTTGCAGTTCAATAACTGTTTATACCAGACCACTCTTACAAACCAAAATACCTCCTGTAACCGTAACAAAAGTCTATTAATCGAGAATTATTTACAACACTTGTTGGAATTTTTTGCAAACATGCACTTAGCTTAAAATTGAAGGACACTTCCATAAATTTACCTGATAAGTCAGGTTTGGTTTGCAACAAGCAATGCATAGAATGTGTCAATTTCCCAATGTCAGTTTTTCAGAGACTCTTTTTTTTCAGGTTTTTTCCTGAATGCAATCTTTTCACAAACAAAAGCCATCCAATATATACAAAGAGTATTTTGGTGGAAATCTGTTGATTTGAACATGAAGTTTTTCCTTACCATTTTTCAAAAGAGTTATGGGTATTTTTTGCAACCACATTTAAAAGGTGCATTTCATATCATCTTTGGGGAGCCCCTGATTTCCCGAAGTAGTACCACAATTTGGATATCAGACTATTTAATAAAATAAAATGGTGAACCATCAATATTAGCCCCGTATTGAATAGGGCTTTGCATATGCATTATTGCCTCTACCATCAAAACTGCAAGTGTGTTTCCCATGGTACTTGATGGGGAGTATGTGCAAGTGCCAGGCCTCAGATTAAGCAGAGAACCAATAGAATCAATCAGAAAACCAACTTTAAGTATGAATGCACCGAAAACATGACATTTCCACATGCGAGTGCAAAAAGGTCATAAGTTGCATAGCTGCAATGTGAGGACATGGTGTGCTGCAAGATATACGACACTTCGCAATCACAGAGGGAAAAAGGTGGGAATTGGTAATCTCATTCCCGGGAAACTTAGACTAATCGCGGGAAATCCCAAGGTTCATTCACTATAACTGACTGTGAATTTAACCAATTTATAAGCTATATAATATACAAACACAACAGTGTAAATCTTACTGGAAATCTACTTGTATCCTTTTGTTGACGTTCCGGACGGCAGTATCAAGCCTGAACGCGGGCGGGTAAGGGAGTCTAAATTATGATGTTGATGATATCGTTCAGCGAGTTGGAAAACCCCTTTCCATTTATTTTTGACACAACATGTCCAATTCTTGCAAGTGCTCGGTAGGCGGCTTTCGTACATTACATGTATGGACCGAGCCAACTGACGAACAGAAGCACAAATAGGGGACGGTATCAGCGCGAGGTTTTTTCCTTTTGTCCCCACAATTGCCAGCGTTCTAATCCCGAGCTTCGTTTATAGCTAGCAGACAGAAGAAAATCATTCTACACAGGTATCAGCGCGCTCTCATTCCACCTCCTGATTCATGCAACATGTGGTTTCTAACTTTACGATCAACGAGTGTGTTCAATGCCGTTGGTATTTATAAAATTGCTATGGTTAATTTTTACTCGGATTGTTACGGGATTTTTATATTTGGTTACCATTTTTTGTGCTTTCGTTTTGGGTAATTTAAAAATAAATACGAGAATATAAAAGTAGATACCTTGTCAGTAATGGCCATTTCAAAGACTTAATTTTTCTTAATTTATGCCCAGGAAGTAACTTTAATCTTGTACAAAATTGTGAAATCTTGATACTTGAGAAGTTTACTGCTGGTTATGATATTTTATATGGTCCTGAAATTTTACTCGGCAGCGAGTCAGTTTGTTACGAAGTAGTATGGTTCAAAATTTTTGCTTTTATATTGGGCAATAGACACATATCAAGTTGAAAGTTAATATCATTGTAAGAACTGGATAATTTTTATCTTATTTCTTTTGTATAATTGCTCCTGGCAAATTAAATTCAATCGTGAAGCGTGGACTTTTAATTCCAACTATGTGTTGCTGTAACACACTAGTAAATCTCTATTGAAACAACTATTCCCTTAATCGAAAGAAGCTGATTTGCTTTGTGAATAAGTTAAGGGAAGCTGTACACAACTATTACTTGCCAGATTTTTAATTCTTCGTCGAAATAGAGATTTGCTATGGTAGGGTCTTTGGTTTGTCATACTTCTACAGAATGTATGTAAAAGTTTTTTAATTGTCTCAAGATTTATATATAAATAAAAACACCACCACACACAACACCACCAAACTATATGACCAACTTTTACAAACATATTATGCCAAATAAAATATTTTTTAAGTATTAGGAGAGCCCTAAAAGACTGCACCCACCACAATTTTAGAATATCTGTATCGCTCTAGAGTGGGAATACACTAAGTAAACAAAATACAAGACAACACCTTTTGGCCTCCCCACGGCTGCAACTGACAGAAATACATTTTTCCTCTTTTAAAGATTATCTCTCTACTGGTCTTTGAGAAGCGCACAAAGAATGATGCAAAAAAACACACGTGGAATACAGCAGCTTTGGGGTGCCATGCACCTGGATGTAAAATTCCATATGGTGGGATATTTTTGCACCAATTTATGTTTGCGGGAATTTCCATAAGCAGTTTTGTATACAGTATGAATTAAAAACAACCCCGAAAATAGTGAGGACTAATAAGACAGTATCGTACTTATGCCTTTGCCAGAGACAGTAAATGCAACACACCCTACAGGTGTTTAAAATTGTTAAAAATTGACTGTATGAGCTGTCTGGATATTATAATGTCTGATAAGTTATGGGTAATATGAAGGAAACACTATTTCTTGAAACTAATTAGTCAAGTCAAATGATGATGTCAATCATTTTCACATGTAGCTAAATGGCACACCAATTATTTCTATCCCTCCAAACATTATGCCCATGTCAATGTGAACGTAGATTGAACAAAGCAGTATCGATTTATTTATTTAAAGAGGTGAGTAGATTTTGAAGCAAAGGGTTATATGTAGTGATCTCAATGCATCTAAAGATTCTACCCTGTATGTGGCTATAAAGGGAAAGGGATTGCTTATGATTTTCTTTGGTAGGATCACCGATTCACCTACATAATCAATTTTGATATCAGATGAAAGGCCGATTTTCCTCATTGTCATCACGACTGAAATTTTAGCTTTCAAATCCACTTCTTTCCCAATATATGTGACAAAAGAACTGCTGATTTAATGGTTAAAACATCGATATTAGCACAGTAGTGAATAGGACATTGCAACGTGCATTATCGCTTCTACCATCAAAAACTGCAAGTTTGTTTCCCACGATACTTGAGGGTGAGTGGATATACATGCAAGTTCCAGGCTCTATTATAACAAGAACGCCATTTATACATGTACTCAATATGGACAAAGCACTTTAAAAGTGGAAACCAAACAGGCGATTTGAATTGCTTACCATTTCAATAAAATAACGACGGGATTGATATTGTATATTGAGTTGAAAAATCTCACAATTCCAAAGAAGTAATTCTCAGGCCTTGTTTTTCAGTTGTTTTTTTTAATTTAAAGCTTCAGTAAAATAAAAATCAAGATTTTCAATTTTTAGGGACACCTGCTATGTGAAATCTGTCCCTGCACCTTTAACTTTTGAATATTTACACCTACATGTATGTGAATTATTATTCCGCCTACATTGACCATGAAAACGCTTTCTGATAACAATGACTATTAAAATATTCTAAGAGCAGGTTAAATTAATAACATTATTTTTTGTTAAAATCTACTGTATTTGAAATTTGTGGCTCTCCCAGTTAAGCACCCAATGTCGTAAAATTAAAATCAACTCTTTTTTTAGTGTACCAGTAACCTCAAATTCAGTCAAAAATCTAACCAAAATCAAAATAAAACTTGCTCATAATTACTCTGTTGCATGGTAGTTTTTAGTGTAGTTTCTTATGTATAAGAGGGAAAACATTTTTCAAGCCTTTTACTTTGACGCATTTTGACTTTGATAAATTTCACAGAAAAAAAAATTTTGAATTGAAAAATATTGCAATATTTTGATTTGGTTTATTTTATGATTAAAAATTACATGGACTTGATGGAAGTCAACTTCAACCTGTGCATGTGCCAGTGGCACCACGATCAGAGGGTGCATGGGTGGCAATTTCTCCTAATTTTTTCTTCCCGTCCCCCCCGCAAAAATTGATTTTGGGCAAAACCAGCCAATTTGCGGGCCAAAAATCACCAAATTTTAGTGAAAAATCAGCGATTTGGGGCACAAAAATGCCTGTAACAATGTGTCATGGGGTGAATCTTGACTAAATTTCCCACACACAGAGTAATTTGTTGGGAAGGTAAATCAAGGTCTGATGGGTACATGTAAATTATCAAATGACCCCCCCCCCCCCACCAGCTGATCGTTGACCTTTTAAGTTCCAATAAATCAACTGGAAAAATCCTAAGATCAATTCAACATAAATTCTGCCATGTAATCCATCTTTAATTGACCTTTGAATAGCCATATTTGCACATTATTATGCCAGACTATCAAATCAAACTAATATCATGAATATGCAGACTTTGTACTGAAAAAAAAATGGCTTGAGAGAGCACACAGACAACCCAAATACATAAACACACATAATTTGAGTGGGAGGTAAATTGCTGGTGGTGGCTGTTAAATTGCAATTCACGAGTCAAAATCTCACAGTCAGGAACAGATCATTTCAAAACACCGCGTCTGCAAAACCGGATCAATAAATCTTATTCATTACAATAATACACGTACATGAAAGGCTTACACGTAATGCTGCCAGTATACTATACTGTATTTAAGTGGTAAAGTTCGCTGGAGCTATGCCAAAAAAGCAATGTAGAGATTATCTTTTGCCACTGTCAAAACACACACGGAAACGCACCACCCACTCTAAATTCTAGAAATACTACGGCACTTAATTTCCACTAAAAAATTCAAAACCATTAAATCTTATATTTTTCTTTCAATCTGACACCGTTTGATTTATTAAAGCAATAATAGCACATTTTTTTTAAGAGCAAACCCCTAATTTGTTTCAAAAATTTTGAGATTTTACACGGTTGCATTGTTACGGGCTAGTAAACTATACCTATGGAAATGGTTAAGGTTGAAAAGGTCTATGTGTCCGCAAAACGAAGGAATTTTGTAATAAAATAATTGAATACTGCTCTTTGATAATCATGAATTCAAAACGGCTGCAGGAAACGGGCCTTCCAATAATGAAATAGCCAGGAATAGTGCCATGTAACGTGTCTACGCTCATCCATTCTTTGTTAGATTGGTTCAGGCAGGTCAAGTTTAGAGGTAATTTTCTGGAGGTGGCCCTGTTTCACTCATGAGGGCATAAACTAAGCATTTCCACTCTGGTATTAAGTACATCTGGAATCTGGGATCCAATTCTAATTACAAATCACTTACTTTTCTGATAAATCATATTTTTAGCATGTCCTCGTTTGCAGGGTGTAGTTTCGTAGACAATTATCAACCATACTTTGCAAAGATATCAAATTTTGAAAATTGGGGGTTCTCTTCAAAATGTGCTGTTATTGCTTTAATTGGGTTTCGGACTACAGCAACACTCTATTGAGTAGGGAGGGGTGTAGGGGGTACCTTCATTTCCTATAGCAAAAGCGTCCTCGTCGCGGCCCGGTACAGCATATCCGGCAGTCTAGTCTTTCGGTTTATTGCCTATTCCTAATAAACTGCCGGCTATGTCTCACTAATTTGCTTTTTTTATATTGCTCTTAATGTTTAAATTGCGTTAATATTTGCATTGTTATATTTGCTCCAGCTGTCTATGCCATTATACTTGGTCTTTTTGAGGCCGGCATTTAAGACCGTGTTCGCTGACCTTGACCGGCTGAACACAGCTCTGATCTTTTTACTAGCACTTCTTGTAATAAGCTATTCTATAAGTTTGTATTCTTTGTATTAACTATCCTGTAATTTTGTAATTTAAGAAATTGTAATTTAATATTCTTTTGTAGTGTTTTTCTGTAATTGTAGTTTTGGGATATAATCATGAGTATTCAATTAGACAGAGATCACAATCGGGAGGGAAGCACAAACATGAAA
>JAMKCH010053438.1:0-10082 GCA_023653785.1 Ophioderma brevispina
GTTGGCATTACGGGTTGTTTGATTTTTGCCACTGGGTGGTGGGCAGTCTTTTTGTAGATTTAGCCGTAAGTATCGTGAATTGGATTAGAAGATGACCTTAAATTGAAGTTATTAAGAATGAGAAGGCCCGTTCTTCCACTCAAAAAAAGTGGTGTCGCCGGTTTCAATTCATCGTAAAGAGGGTACAGGTTCCCAAATCATACCCTTTATTCACTAAATCTTATGTGTGTGACGTTCAATTATACACCCTAAGAATCTAATCTACATGGATGGCTAATACACCCCGGTAATACACTTGTTACACATACATATTGAAAACCCTAAACCCTATCTTTCAACTCCCCGTTAATTTCTAACTGATGGTTACTTTCCCCATCAGTACATTTTATCTGAGCAGTATTGTGTTCCAAGACTTTGTAGTCTACTAGTGAGAGATTGGTGAGACCATAATGGCTGAAGTGTCAACCATTTATGCCAACACACATGTAAGATTCAACATTAACAATTCTGGAAATGTAAAATTAGCTACAGGAGATCTAGAATACAATACAGGCTGTCCAAAAAAGGTTAACACTCAAGGGACACAGGGTATTTTGTACAAAACAAAGTATGATGGGTCTGTATTTGATATGCTCTTAAGCCAATAAAATAAGCGTTTATTTGCCGTTGATTCCATTTCAATGCGATTTAGAAAAAAAAAAGATATGCTCATCAAAAAGAAGAGTACAAATTCGGATTGGTCAGATTTGCATTGGTTTACATTTGTAGATTGCGGGAACTATGGTTTTGTAAAATACTCAAAATTTGGTTATTGATTGAGTTATGTTTGGTATTGAACATACTGAAGATGTTGACAATTCCTTTTGAACTTAAGTATTTTTTCAATAAGTGTGAACATTGTCTTTATGATCAGCAAAACTTTGCATTTTCAACAAATAATCGTCGTTCACTCATTAGCAAACAATTCAAATCGTTCAAAATACAACAGGAAGCTAAAAACCAAACCAAACCAAAATAACCAAACAATAG
This sequence comes from Ophioderma brevispina, assembly GCA_023653785.1. Taxonomy (NCBI): domain Eukaryota; kingdom Metazoa; phylum Echinodermata; class Ophiuroidea; order Amphilepidida; family Ophiodermatidae; genus Ophioderma; species Ophioderma brevispina. Next base: position 1,030 of record JAMKCH010053438.1, read on the forward strand.
ACCAGACACTTCCATTGCGGAATTCCCAAGACAATCTATGATTCTGTAGACAGAATAAACATCAAAACACGCAAAAAAACAAAAAGAAAGAGAAACCTCTGATAATAAATAGGCCTACATAGATCTAATGGGACAAAAAAAAAGAAAAATTAAAAAAAAAAAAAACCAAAAAGGGGGCAGAATTGGAATACGACACAGTAGCCGTCAAAACGACATAACGGATAACATAATGGCATACCACAAGCTAACATTTCTCTTCTCTTGTTAGCTTAGCAGGTTGTGGTAGATCCACGATGAGAGTTTGTAAATAAAACACAGTGATAGGAAACTCGAAGTCCTTTTTTTAATAGGACAACACGGCAAGATCTATTTGTTTCCTTTTAAATGGCAAAGATGTGCTTGCTCTGAAGTCAAGTGTAATCATGTTGCGCCATGCATTTCAGTGCTTAAATGCAGAAATCAATGGACCAGCTTCTTTTGCCTCATCATATTGATTCAGCATATCTTTTTGTTCTAAATTATCACGGATTGGAAAAAAAATGGGGCAATTAAAGAAGCTTATTTTATTTCTTGAAAACGATACCAACACCGACCCCCATGCTGGTACTTCTCTTGGTATCAAAATGCCTTTGTCTCGAGTGTTAACATTTTGTTTGGGACAGCTGTAGACCATCATGTATCAATCCAAGGCCAATTTGAACATAGACCCCCCATAAAATATTACATTGACTACTGATATGTTCAATACATTAAAAGAACTGCAAGTTAAACTTGCAAATTTCTCTGGCAGGACCAACTATCAAATGAGCTCATTAATATGTGTAAATATATGACCAGTGCATCGGTATTTACTTGCATGCACCACTATCTGTTAAATTTAGACATTGGTAGAAGTTCAACTTCATTTTAGTATGAGCAAATCAGAGCAATATGCAAATGGATTCATTCATCATCATCATCAGCCTTTTTGTCCTGTCCACAGGACCGAAAGCCTCAACAATTTTCCAATGCTTGGATTTCGGCCTAACCCTTCCACGCTGTGCCCTAATGCTGGTTGGAAGGAACATCACACATAATGATTGCACAGTGTGTAGGTATTACTACTTGCATGTACCAATACCCACATACCAGCTTGTCAAATTTTGGACATTGGGATCTGGTATAAAGGATGACCTTTTTAGTCATACCTAACCAAGTTAACCTACCCAAAATGGAACACCCCACACAGACAAGACTACACACTTACAAGAAGGAAATCTGCTGTTGCAATATTTCCCATGAGGGATAAAAAATTGCTCTTCAAACTCGATAGGGCCAGATCCCCATATATGTTGCTGTATGGGGGGTTTGGCTATATACCTCCTCTACAGTGGAGTCTGTAAACCATTCCAGCATTAAATAATGCTGATACTCATTTATATACCGACCTGGGTAGAGAGAGTAATTGACATAAAGCATTGTCACAAGACAGCGGGGCTCAAACTCACAACCTTTGAGTTGGGTTGTGGGCTTTATCAACTGGACCACACATGACCTTCCCTATATAAGCTCTATGGAAGATTTTTGTTTCAAAATTAACTTAAAAATTTCTAACACACACACTCACACATCATGCACACACACAAAACAAACAGACCCTCGCACACACACTTTGTTTATATCACATTTTTATCACATGTTTAAAAGTTTAACCAATCCTTATTAGCTTTTAAACTTTAAAATGTTGGTTAAATGTTTAAGCGCATCAATATAGTGGTTCCAGCATCCTTTAATCCCCGTAAGCCATCCGTGTTTTGGTTAAACAAAATGTCTTAAGCGTAATCACTCAGAAATTGCTAGAGCTAACCAAAGAAATGAACAAACACCACACAAAGGACAAGATGCATGCAGGTATTGCCAACCTTTAAGTGCCAACATTATGTGCGGTGGGTCGGTTCAAAGAGTACCCTCAACTCTGGCTCCCATCCCACTTGAGACTCATTAGGCTCCATCTTGCCTAGCAGGTAGTATGTCACACGGCTAAATTCCAGGTCCCAGTTTCAAAAGAGAACCTAGTCTTTGCCTGCAGGCACACTCTCCATTTTCTGCTGTGCTATTTTGCATATTTTGTAATCTAAAATAGCGTATAAATGTTTTTCAATACATTTATTAGCCATGCACAGGCTAAATCCAATGAGCCGTTTCAAAAAGGAGAAACCTAGTCTTCACCGAAGCAACCTCGCTTTTGTTCTGCTATCTGCTATTTTGCAAACATTTTTTTTAATTTTTCTTTTTTTATTATAAAATGTTTATATCATGTTAAATTTCCTTTCAATTTAAGTGACGATTATTAGTATAAACTTGACTAAACCAAAGCATCATTTTGAGAACAATATTTCCCCCCCCCTGAAGTAGGTATGCAGCCGAAAATGTTTTATTTCCCCCAAGTTTCCTCCCCCAAATGTCACAAATGTTTTTCCCTCTTCTCCCATCCACCTCCAACCCTACCCCACTGCCACCAAAATAAAATACACAAAGTCCCACAATTTCAATACAAGGGTTTTGATTTAATGTGGTAGGACCCCGACACCAATTGACCATATTGTCTGATAAAAGCCTTATTTTGCATCATCTATCTATCTACGGCCCGAGCGAGATTCTGTTCCCATGTGGCGCAAATGTCCCTGTTTGTCATTAGGTTGGGGAAGTCAGATTGGAATCCTGCTGATGTCGTCGAGCATCACCTCACTGTGTTACAGGGCGACGACCCCTGTTTTGGATGGTAAACTTCAACATGTGACTCTGAGACTACTTGGTCAATCGCACGATGACATGACCGGCAAATCGTGCACGTCGTTGGGCAACAAAGATTAAATTGGCGGGATATCCCGCATATATCTGGTGCTTTGGTCTTGTGCTCAACGCCAGAGATATGTTTTTGTACTCGCATAAGAATCTTGGTGTAGGTGCCATCCAGTCTTCCTGTAGCTCTTTCTTCAATGGTCCAGGTCTCAGATCCATATAACAGTATACTCTCTCCACAGGCTCTATAGATTTTCAGCTTGGTTGAATTGGATATACCGATTTGCCATAAGTGGTGTATTTTATTGCCGCATCCAAGCTTGTCCTTTGCGTGACAGGATCTTGCTTGCTGTCGCAACATAGGACCCAAGATACTTGAATCCTTGACCAACATCTTTGAGTTGGCTACCATCTGCTGTGCAGATAGGTTAATGATCATCTTCCTCATTGACAGTCATATATTCAGTCTTCTTGGCATTTAGATGTAGGCCGACCTTTGTCTGCAGCATTCTCAATTATGTTAGTAGATCTTGTGCACCACATAGCAAATCAGCTGAAATTAGCGCTATATCATCTGCGTAGGTCTGTAAGATGCTGACTTTGTGACCTTCTAGACGCTTGGAACGCGCCTCAGAAGGATCATAGAAATTGATAATTCCAAAGAAAAGCTCAATTGTGTTTGTAGATTTTTCCAAGGCGTTTGACAGTGCCAACAGGGATGAATGCTGCATCTTCTCGGGCCACCTACGGTGTCCCAGATGAGACTGTCAAGGCAATTGCCACATGTATGATAACCCATATAGCTTTGTGCATAACCAGGGATGGGACCCAACAAGGTTCCTAACACCTACGGGAATCCTCCAAGAGATACTCGTGCTCCCTATCTCTTTGTAGTCGTGGTTGATTACATCCTCAGACGAGTCTTGACTCATACGGACAAAGGACTCACCATCAACCAAGTTATATGATTGGTACAAATCAACTTACTAGGTATTAAGTATAAAAAAAGTTGTCTCAAAAGAAATTGAAAAAAAGCAAATGTGAAATGCATTTTTTTGTTTAAAAAAATGCTATTGTTAATGTTTGTTTTTAATTGCATTTTTGACCCACTTTATTTCCATTTTTTCTGAAATTAAAAAAAAATCAAGTAGTAAAACCTAAAAAAAATAATGCGCTAAAATACCAATTAAACAAAATGTGCGCGGTTTTCCGAGACAAACTTTTTTCTTGGCCTAATTCTTTGTTTTGCTTCCATCTGTTTGCAACCATAACATTAATTGTACAGTTGTTGCTTATATCATATTTATAGGCTCATTCACAAAAAGGTCACAGTTGTCCCACTTTCCTTTAGCTATAAAACATTTTATTTCATAAACACTTGTTGGACTCTCTACAACCCTTTCCTTCCGCAATCACTGCCTCGTCGACCCAAACAGAATCTGGGGAGCTGTTACGGGGCATACACGATTTAGTGGATAGGTTTGAGCACCTAACAGCGGCCAGCAGATGAAACTAAAAGATTCCTAGTGGCAAGCAAATAAATGTAAAACGCTTTGATCTTATGGACAGTGCTCTTTAAAAAATACCGCACACAAAATTATTCATATTGGACTGCAGAAGGCCAAATTTATATAGGGTTCAAACACATTTAGAATTTAACTTTCTTTGCCACCTCCACATTTTCCCTCGCCTTAAGTGCAACAAGAGAATTTGAGACATCCATGTAGTGTCAGATGTAGTGATTTCATATAGAATAAGAATAACATCAAATGATTTCTTACCTTGCACTTTGTATTTGGTACGTGTTTATCTTAAAAGTGGAAAACAAAGGTGTATTTTTATATTCTTATATTTCAATAGAAACATAGGCTGACTTTGCGTATTTGCTCCTATACAAAAATCAGAAATTTCACCATTTTTGTACCAAAGAAACATCTCATTAATCCTCACAGATGGTGATATTTCGATATAAAGCTTTACACCAGTTGCCAAATTCAGAATTTTGAAATTTTTTCAGGACCTGTTATTTAAATCTCTCCGTTGCACTTTAAATTGAATGAAATTGACATCCTGACCTGGGTGGAGAACAGTAAATTAAGGACCATCTACCAACTGACACTGCCGAACGCCCCTATCACCATTGGCTATTAAAATCAAATATACAATAATCTCTCCAATTTACTTGAAAATTACATTTTGAATTTGACATCTTTTGAATGATATACATCACCGTCCTGGACCATATCAAATTTCAAGCTCAACTTGTTTCTAAGATTACTTATAAGTTAGAGGAAAAAAATTGTCGTACGTAAAACTTAGCCCCCAAGAAATCCATTTTCAAGTTATTACAAGTGACTTCTAAAAGATTGGTTACAGATATAATAATTTCCAAGAAGTCTGATAGAAACAGTAGCCGGAAGACATTGAAAATTAGACTACATGCCAACTGAATTCTAGCATGTATGGCTCTGTGACCACGCTTTGACCCACTTCAGAACCATATTTGCCCAGGTCATTATAGGTTAGTTTGACCAGACCATGCACAGCGGTGTCTCGGTCAGCCATTGCTGGCAGGAACATGGGGAGCGAGCTTGTCCCGGGTTGCAATCTTCCCAAAAAAACAATTTGGCGCCTGCTCATGTGACATAATACCTGGGTAATTTCTAAGGTAGGAAGTAAGTTTTGTGTTTCAGGGCACACCGCACTGTTCTGCTTGGAGGCTTGCTTTAATTTGTAGTAATTGGGTGTGCATGTATGGTAGTTTTATTTAACAGTTCTACAGGGGTATGTGTAAGTAATCTACCATTTCTTATGACAAATGTCTTTCATTTTGTCCTCTTTGTTTGAGACTTGTGTATTTGTTTTTTTTTTTATAACTGAAACTCCAATCAAAGTGGTTCACTGAATAATTACTTATAAAAAATTTTAATTTGCAAAATGTTTATGAATGAATGGCAGGCATTCATTAATTTTTCATTTTATGCATCACAAATTAAATGACATCATTAATTAGTCACTAATGGTGAATTAATTAAGTAACAATTAATACAAATTTAGCAATTTAAAATAAGCCATTAATTTGGGGGTGGTTTTCATTGTAAATACAAATTATATTTAAAATGAGGGGTTTTCCTCACCAATCTTATGGGGCAATTTCGTGATCCACAGCCTCGCCCCCAACTTAACCTAAAAAATGTTTTGATATTTTTGTATCATCTGAGCTTGTGCCTCAGTAATGTAAACCTAATCTTACGTGCAAATTCGGCGTATCTGTAAGAATTGGCAATTTTGTGTTTTTATAGCACAGTGGGCCTCTAGGACTGGGAAACACGCCATTGCTCAAACACAAAACCGCAAGATCAAATCAACTCAAATTTTTGTGAATACTCTTATTCCTCACAGGACACTAGTGAACCATGAATACAACAGAATGTGCCGGGAATCACAAAATGCACCTTTAATTATATCCCCTCCTTTTAAAAGTGGGATGGCCATGGTCCAGGTTTTACCCTACAAAAGTCTGTATAGTCAAAATGTTTTCATGACCCTTGACAAACAACACATAAAAAAACCACATTAAAGTTGCAGAGCAATACTTGTACTGGATTAAAATACAACAATTTTTCTGAATAAAATAATAAATTGTAACATTTGTACAAAAGAAACACTAAAACACCTATAATCATAAAAATATTAACAAGTTGACCAATATTGGGTGACACATCAAGTTCACATTCATATCGATTTTGGTTTGGAGGTTAAAAGGGCCATCCAATGGGTTGCCATATAATGATTGTGAGGGTAAGTCTGAACTCATTGACCTCATTTGTAAAACCACAACATTCAATGAAATTGGAGTGATTTCTGGGGTAAGACTATAGATTGCTTTATTCAAACACTGAACCCCAATGTTAGCCGGGGTTTAGGATTTGAGTTATGAATGTCATTAGGGTTAGGAAGCTAGTCTGGTATTTAATGACGATTGAATGAGGGAAATACGGTACATTGCTCTTAATTAAGTATGTGCCTTCATCATATTGGTCCTTTTTTATGGATCTACTGATTCATAACAGTTAAGTCCTCGATGTAGACTGCGCTGGCCCACATTGAAAAACACAAAAACATGGAAATTTCAAATTATGTCAGGTAACTATTTTTTTCCAATTGGGTTACTAAATTTATGCCTCCTAATTCCAAGTTTAGATCATGAAGCATGACAACTTTTCTTATACCAGTTTTGGTGATAAATGAGAATCATTTTTAAAACTGAAAGTGTACTCCACTCTTTACAAGTTCAAAGAAATTTACTCCCCCCCCAAAAAAAAAAAAAACAACAAAAAATAAAAAAAAATAAGTGGGGAAAATTTGGCCAAATCTGAAGGGGGCAGTTTTTTCTGTGAATGTTTTTTTTTTCTTCAAATTTTGACTCAGCCTGGAAAATCAATTCCCATCAATTAATTTGTGGAACTAAAGCCTTCACAAAAATTTGCATTTTTAAATTAATTTTCACAATGAAGTTGTTTTACAGCAGGAGGTTGAAACCAGGGTTAATTTTTTTAAATAGAAATGCATAACTTACAAGCCCCCCCCCCATCTCTGACGGCATTCTCTAACACACTATAACCAATGTATCCCAAGATGTTAACCTAGAATTGCATGGTTCATGTTCACATTTACACATATGGATCCCTAACTCTGTCCTGAGTACTGAGACCAATGACCTTTCACGGCATGTCTACAACTGGATCCCATGATCACGATGTTTATGTTTGGAGGGTTATAGTGGCTTGGACGCTCTGCTCAGAAATCAAGTTTCACTTTCTCCAATTATAGTAAAAAGATCCCGTAATATCAAGTTTTGCCCCTTTATAGTTTAGGCAGCTGGTCGGACTAATCTCCACCACTGCCATGAGGGCATTTACCTCCGCCTCAAAATCGCATGGCAACCTCTAATGGAAGTCGACACGCTGGTGGGAAGCCATTTTGATTAAGTCATGTAACCCTTGAAAGACTAAAGCTTGGAAACCGGGTGCAGGCAATTGAGGCTGGCAGTTATTACACATGTTTCTAGAGGGATCGTACATCCAATATGGGCTAATTGGCCACCTGTACCACCTTAGGTGCGTTTAACCCCTTGGGGAAGAAATCTCTTGCCACAGCATAGCGATATTTTAACCGTTAGTGCAATATAGTTTGTAAGGATATGCACTTCTTCTGGAAGAGATGGATTAAAATTAAAATTAGTTTTACAAAGAACTGGGTGGCCTCTATATGGTAATGTTTTTATATTATGATTAAAGGTGCTTGTTACGATTTATGTATCTGATGTTCTCTACTTGATATGCGAGCCTGGCACTTGCAAAAGACACCATCAAGTACTGTGGGAAACAAAAAACTTGCAGTTTGATGGTTAGATGCAATAATGCATTGACAATAAGCCCTATTCAATACGTGCTGATATTGATGGTTAACCACTAAAACAGGGTTTTTAGTGTATTATCTTGGGAATGATGAAATGCGATTGAGGGCTTAAAGTCAGGAGGACAATGAGGAAAAGAAGGCCCTTTCATCTGTTATAAAAATCGAACTACTTCCGGGTAAATTAGGTAGGTCCCAAAGACGATCGGAACATGGCACCTTTAAGGTTTGGCCTTTAGAATTACAGGTAAATTGAGGGTTGGTTTAGTGCACCCGAAGCCCCATCTGCACTAGCTGCCATTTGTCACATTTGTGTTCCTTATTAAGTGTTATAACCTGCCATGTCTAACACCTGGCTGAGCTATTGCAGAGGGGTTTTTTTTGCCTCAACCCTTCACTATAATTTGTCTCTGTGCTATTAGTGGAAAGGAGATGAATTTAGCACTCCAAAATAATGGCAGTATTAATTGCTGTTCATTAAGATAAATATCTTACATAACCTGAAATCGGGTTTTGTTGGTTTTTTATGGAACAGGTACAGGCTTGGTCCCAAACGTGCCAAATATCTTTTTGCAATTTCTAAACAATTGTGAATATTTTATTCTTTTTTATTAATAATATTTGTATGGTTTATAATTTTCTTACTTTTCATATTTTCGTAAAATTTGGTTATTTTTTCATTTTTTTACTAATAATCATTTAAATTTAAAATTTTGCATTTTTTAAAAATTCACATTAGTTTTTTTTTCATTTCCATTTTTACGTTTTGTAATTTTCTTTTCCACATTTTGTTTTGTTTACGCAATTTTAAGTTTTTGCAGTTTTTATTTAGCATTTTTTTAAATTTTTCGCAT
>JAMKCH010053440.1:0-10428 GCA_023653785.1 Ophioderma brevispina
TCTTTCCATTGCATGATGAAAAACTTCATTTTTGTTTTATATATCATCTAAGTAGATCCGTTGAATGTTTGGATAAAGCTCGGACTAGCTTGACTACGCTAATCAGCCTAGCCTGGGCTAGCCCAGTCGCAATTTGCAAGACCCAGGGCCTAGCTCTCCAGGGCTAGGCCTCATGTTGCCTTACATTTACCTTCTTCTCCTAATACTTGCTATAGTCACTGCATTAACGTTAGGGGGGGGGGGGGGGGGGGGGGGTTCTGAGAAACCTCCTGGCAGAATTCCACGTGATCCTCGAAAAATAACTTTGCTTGCTAGCAGAACAACAAGCTCGTGCCTCCATTGTTCACCATGCAAAGACCGAAGTTCCGAGACTTCCGCTGCTGCACCGCACACTGATCAAATAGCATCATAACCGCAGCAAGGTTCCGTATAAGTGCATGCATTTGGTTACCTACGTTTTGTGTAGACGCACAGGCATGCGTGAACTAACGTATGGAATAAAATGCACGCCAAAATGGAACAAAAATGGCACAGCATGTGATGTATGCATGCAATATATCATTTATTTAATGACATGTGACAAGAATTCCTCATCAAATACAAGATCACTTAGGTTTTATATAATTGCAATAATGAATGTTTATGGGTGCAATCGTTAATATTTAATAAGTTGAATGAGGGCACATTTCATCTTTCAACTAATGGAAATATTCTTTCCATTGCATGAAGTGAAAAGTTTCATTAGTTGTTTATATTTATTTTCATATTTTTATGATTTGTTTTATTTGATTTAAGTAGATCCTTGTCATTAAACTCAGACTTGAGTTTGACTAGGCTTTAGGCTAGCCAAACCCTTTAGCATGCTAGGCTGCCCAGGCTAGGCTTTAAATGTTGACGAAATGTAATTTTGCCTCTTCGTCTCTTATCATTCTATATCAACTGCGTGTTTGTGGTTTTACAGAAACAAAGTTTGAAACGCTCCTTACCAGGATTCCAGGTAGAACCGGCAGAAACTGAAACAAGATCGTGCCCCATTGTTTGCTCATGCAAAGACCGTCTACGAATATGCAAGTTCCGAGACTCACTGCAGCTCCGCAGCAATAATCATAAATTTGCATCATAGCCATGGCGAAGTTCTGTACAAGTGCACACATTAGGTCACATGTTCTATAAAGACACATAAAGCGCGCAATGGAACAAAACGTATGGAACAAAAAATGCATTCCGAATGAAACAACTAGGTGGTTCTCATGTGTCTTGCCCCTCAATCATTGTAATCAGAAAATGTGTAACATTTGCACAGGTTTACACACTTGGATCTTGTCACAGTGCAATGGTTACAAACTTTTGCACAGCTCAAGTCAATGCGAGAGTTATATAATAAACTAGAATTTCGCGGTTCTCAGCTTTCATGCTCCCCGTCATGCTCACTATATTCAAAGACATTATAAGCTGTGGGCCGCTGTATATAAAAACTTAACATTTTAGTGACACACACACACGCATACACACATACACGCACAATGGAATGCAAAGTAGTCCTGCCAGCTATGCTGGCGGCCCACAAAAATGTTTAATGTGGATTGTTCCATTTCATGAGATGAAGCCAAGTGAAATGGAATGATTCAAATTTGACAGAATACATTTTTATTTTTGCACAAACATAAGAATTCAATATTTCTTTTAACAGTATACAAATACTACATGGTTAGAGGGAAATAGGGCACACTATTTTCCCGAGGTACTGGCTACGTGCCTATCACCCCGAACCCGAAGGGTGAGGGGTGATAGGCCCGTAGCCAGTACCGAGGGAAAATAGTGTGCCCTATTTCCCGATATATTTTTTTTTTTTTTTTTTTTGTACAAGTGCACACATTAGGTCACATGTTCTATAAAGACACATAAAGCGCGCAATGGAACAAAACGTATGGAACAAAAAATGCATTCCGAATGAAACAACTAGGTGGTTCTCATGTGTCTTGCCCCTCAATCATTGTAATCAGAAAATGTGTAACATTTGCACAGGTTTACACACTTGGATCTTGTCACAGTGCAATGGTTACAAACTTTTGCACAGCTCAAGTCAATGCGAGAGTTATATAATAAACTAGAATTTCGCGGTTCTCAGCTTTCATGCTCCCCGTCATGCTCACTATATTCAAAGACATTATAAGCTGTGGGCCGCTGTATATAAAAACTTAACATTTTAGTGACACACACACACGCATACACACATACACGCACAATGGAATGCAAAGTAGTCCTGCCAGCTATGCTGGCGGCCCACAAAAATGTTTAATGTGGATTGTTCCATTTCATGAGATGAAGCCAAGTGAAATGGAATGATTCAAATTTGACAGAATACATTTTTATTTTTGCACAAACATAAGAATTCAATATTTCTTTTAACAGTAGGGAATGTCTTTTTATCTGATATCCTTCATAATCATCACTCATTTTATCATTGCAAGATCAATTTTACAATAAAACTGTGCAATATATATTATCGTTCAATACTACATTTGTTTTTAATCACCCAGTCCCTGTAAATAATCGACCAATCCATTCGCATTTCATTGTACCAATTAATCATAAGAACAATGTGCAAATTTGATCTGAATAAATGTTCATTTTGTACAGCTATACACTTGCATGTGTGGTCCATTGGATTGAACAGCTAATTCATGAGTCAAAGGTTGTGGGTTCGATCCCCGCTGCAGCCAATGTGATGTGCACTTGGGCAAGACACTCTATCTTGGGAGTTTCCGTACCGGACCCATATAACCACAACTTTTTTATGAAACAACTTATGATTTTGGAAACCTTCACGGATTAAAGCACAATGTTATTCCCGTTAAGTTTCCGGAATTCAAAGTGTGTCGGATGGTCAGGTTACGGAAAATTCCCATTTAATCTTGCAAGTTTAATCAACCCAAGCGTATTCTGGTAGCGTTATGGGGAATATTTACAATTAAGTGTGATTGCGTTGTGCCTTGGCATGCTGCCGCCTACGATCTTGTGCCAAAAAGTTTGTTGGACAATAGGCTCCTGACCCCATTTTTAACTCCTATGAGTGGAGTATTTGTTAGCACTGCTTGTTGAGGTTACATTTATTTAACCTTTGTTAACCTCCCCTTCCCCACCAAGCAATGCTGTGGCAAACATAGAGCACCATCACTCACAGGTACCAATATCAGCCAACATTGATATAGGAGAGCAAGGAAAGGGTCTTTATCTGGGTCTTTATGACAGTGTTCCAACAATTTCAAGATGGAATGATTTGCGACAATTTTTCTGATGGCGGCATAATAATAAAAGGCAACAGTATGTACTTTGAATCCTCTGAAATGGGAGCTATACAAACGTCAGTATTAAAACTATTATTAGTACACTAGTGCATTGGCCCCAAGTGTGACCTTTGACCTATGTGTGCGACCTTTGACCTCAGATTTGGTCTGTGCTCAGGTCAGCAGTCCTTTGACCAAATTTGGTGGTCATAGGGGATTTCTATGCAAATTGACCTCTAGATGACCTTTTGGGTCACTCCAAAACCCTGCAAACAAAGGTCAGACTTTCCTTCCCCGTAAAGACATATTGTGATTTGAAAAATATTTGAAATTGCAGGAATAGCTTCAAAGTGAAGGATGATGGAAAGTCTTGAGAATTCTTCATTAAGTTACCTTTTCTAAGCTTGAATGACAGAAAACGGAAGAAAACGGCAAAGTGTTCCACGATACGATTCCCCATTCATTACGTGTTGTAGTAAGTGTCCGAACGGACAGTAATGACCGATCAATCTCAGATTCGTTCCTATTAGGTTGCTTCTGGGGTCTTATAATTTGCAGGGTATGTCTAGGATACCTGTACTTGGTACCTAACATGCAAAAATCTGATTTTGTTTTTTTTTTGTGATTTTTTCGGGTTCTGACTGATTAGCAAATCACTGATAGGTCTTTAATGCCAAATATCAGCCCCATATGTCAAAGCATAATGAAACACACAGCCCGACAGACTCGCAGACAGACTCACAGACAGATCTCATTTTTTTAGTAGTATAAATTATACGTGGATGTCATTGATGTGCCTAAATAGTATGTGAATGCGCAGTCATTGTAAAACATCAATAACCCTCGTGGATTTACTGAATAATTAATCTCCACTAATTCAATTGTTATAATAAGCAATAAAACAACCTCTTTCAGCTCAAATCTTCCACGCAGAAATCCAATAATGTTGGTTTCGATGTTCCTTGCATCAATAGTACAGCTGAGACTAGTTACCTCAACAGAGCCGATGTACGCAAAGCACTGCACATCAAGGAGGGCTTACCACCATGGGAAATATGCAGGTCAGTGAGTACATTCATGTATAGAACAATTTAAATTTAATATGATACGGTAGAGAGAGGACCTTAGAAGTAAATTTTACGGGTGCAATCATGGATTACAAAACGTCATTTAATTTACTAATTTTGGTGTCAATATAAGCCTGTTTTATAGATCACTTTGTCCACTGTTGTTGTGTCACCTGCCTTTTTTAAGGCAGGAAGACATAAGGATCACTTTGTCCAATGTTGATGTTGTCTGTTGTGAAAAAGGGTTAACATTTGACATTTGCCTGTAATATCCTCATACTTTGATGGATTTCAACCAAATTGAGTCATAGGTGCAACATGGGATCCCTCATTTGTTGATGAGGTCTAAGGTCACATAACAAGGTCAAAGGTTGTGTGAGGTAAAGTTGCAAGATAGGCTGAAAATGTAAAATTGACATCAATTGAAAAGTTGAAGTTCAATTGGAACCAAACTTGGTTTATAGATACATGGAAACCCTCATTTGTTTATGCGGTAAAAGGTCACATATCAAGGTCAAAGGTAATATGAGGCCTATTATTCACAAACCGGGATGATAGGCAACACTAGCGGTCCAAGGACCATGATGTATTTGTTAATACTTGACTTTTGCAAATCCAAGAGCATTTCTTTATTCGCTTAAATTTCTGATGCCAACAAATTGCACAAAATATCCCTCATACAGTATTTATACCTTTAATACTATACAGAACCCTCAGATTTATAAATCAATGCACTTCATGTCTATTTCAATCCATCTTGACAGATTTCGATCATTCATGAGAATAATTTCATTATTTTAATGAACTGAGGAAGAAATTAATGTTGTCCTAAAATATGCATATTCTGCTATCTACTGGAGATTTCGTGGGAGCTCACTTAACAGCCAGAATGGGAGAAACAACATTGTCTGATTTCCATTGCTTCATTATGTAATCAGAAATAAAATAACTTAGTCTTTGCTCATCAAAGCACCTGGCCCTTGGAAAGTGAAAGGGGGGGGGTTACTCAGGGAAGGAGCGTTACTCAGGGAAGGGGCTACTATATAACACAAGCTCACTGCACCAATTGGTTTACACACTTTATTCCACTATACACATCAAAATGTGTGATGACAGAATAAGACATTTAATCCAATGGGTGCAAGTGAGCCTGTTTCATTTTGTTTTGCAAAATAGAGTAAGCCATATTCATTGGTGGGGTGGGCAATCCTGGAAAAATCCCAGCACATGGGTCCCAGCTGGGGTCCAGGGACATAGTCCCTGTTGAGTCAAATTTGACATTATTATGACCCATTCTGGTGCAATCTGAAGCCTATATTATGGTAGACGTTTCATATAGAAGTCCCATGGATGCAAATGAGGTATTACAATTGATTCCGTCATGCGCTCTATGACGTTGTGCAGTAGTGCTTGACGGAATGAATGGCAATACCTCATTTGCATCCATGGGACTTCTATATGAAAACGTCTACCTATATTATATTATAATGCATAATTTACAGTATCACGTATATACTGATGACACACAGCTATATGTCACCTTTAAACCATCTCAACAGCCTGTCAATCAATGTATTTAACGTATGGAATTATGTATTTATGAAATACGCAAGTGGATGCAGGATAATTTTCTTAAAGCGGCACTGGCACATTTTCACAAAATATGAAATTTCTTCAATTTGCTCTCAAATGATAGTCTAGGCCATTGGAAGAACAGAGATATATTTTACACATAAAAATAACATACCCAAAACAGATAGGGACATTGATATCAGGATAAAGACATCCAGGTAATTTGTAGGCCAACTTTTAAGTTTTCCATAACTTTAATCAACAAATGTGTATATTACATGAATATTTTTGACTCATACTCACTGATATTAAAACCACAAAGGTTATAGACCGATCAAACAGTGTGCATAGCGTGGGAAACATGCATACGGCGTGCGTGTTCTTGTGTTAAATGCCATTTTCGTCGTCTGCTGAATTTAACGTCGCCGGCGACGTTAAATTATAAAATCGTTCTGTTTACCCATAAGGAAGCTGATTTGGTCTTAATAATTTCGGGTGAGGGCTTTTGTATATAAAAGCCTTACAACCATGCAAAAATATCGATTTTGAAAAATCTTGAGGGCGCACTATTTTTCAAATGTGCCAGTGTCTCTTTAAACTGAATGACGATAAGATTGAATTTATGTTGATTGGCTCACATCAGCAACTTTCTAAGGTGTCTATTCCACACATAACAATTGGCGATTCTAAAATATGCCCGGTTTTACAAGCTCGTAATCTTGGTACTATTTTTGATTCCTCAATGTCTCTTAGTTCTCATGTATCCAACATTGTTCGTGCTGCTGCGTTCCATATTCATAATATTGGCAAAATTAGAAAATATCTTACTCCACATGCTACTGAGCAAATTGTTCACTCTGTTGTTACTTCCCGTGTAGACATGGGTAACTCACTTTTATATGGTTTGCCAAATACTCAAATTGACCGTCTTCAGCGCATTCAAAATTCTACTGCGCGTGTATTACACTTTCAAAAAAGTTCTCGCACATTACCCCCATATTACAAGAGTTACACTGGCTACCGGTCAGGTACAGGATTGTGTTCAAATTAATGCTCTTCGTGTATAAGGCTCTAAATGGCAGGCCCCACATCTATTAAACAATTACTTAATCAGATATCCCACCACGCCTCTCCGTTCAAACAGCAGCATTCGTCTCATAGAACCTAGGTCCCAAGCGATCGCGGGGTGATAGAGCTTTTTCACGCAGATGCCACGTCTATGTGGAACATAACTGCCATCTTATGTAAAATCATCATTCTCTATTCAATTCAAGAAAGCACTAAAACTCATCTTCATGTCATCAGCTTTCTTGGAACCAATAGTTGTATTGTTATTTATATGATGGTTTAACCAATTGGTTCCTCATTGTGCATAATTTTTTTGTTCTCTTGGTGTATTGCGCCATGAGCGCCATCGTTTTGGCAGATTTGTACGATATATAAATTCTCCATTATATGATGTTATTATTATTAATCCTACAGCTACGAATGTTTTTAGAACCAGGTGCGCACGATCCCCTCCACACCACCCTGGATATCGCCCCATGATATTTGAGATTCAAAGAACCACAGTAACCATGTTCGCTCTTTTATTTCCAGTGACAATGTTACTTCAACTACCGTATAACGGACAACCCCATGTATGTGAATACAAAGCCATACTTCCTAACACCGTGCCTTCGTCTACCAGGAGATGTGGACTTGCTTGTAACTTCGTCCTGGACAAAAGTTGTATACGCTTTAGGGCAGCCAGAAAAAGAGGCACGAAGGACGTGGATCTACAAGACCAGGTGGCGGGGTTTGTGGCACGAGTTTGAAAACATCACATCCATGACTGTGAAAGGTGGTGGCCACACAGTTCCACAGTTTAGAGGGCCACAAGCACTGCAGATGTTTACAAACTCCTTAATAAGTCACCACCTAAAACATCCATCAGAGATAAATCTTGTACACTAGATGTTATATTCTTATGAGCATAAACATATGATAATTTTCTGTAGCAATCGGTTTAAAGGTGCGTGTTTTCCGATGTCTTTGGGACCCCCTGATTTACCAGGATGTATTATCATTTGTGGTCTTAATGAAAGACGTATTTTTCTCCATTGTCCTCCTGAAATTGGCCCTTCAAATCCATTTCATTCGCAAGATATAAACAAAAACCAACGCCATTTGAATGGTAACCATCAATATTAGCACAGTATTGCATAGGGCTGTGCAAGATGATTACTGCTTCTACCATCAAAACCACAGGCTTGGTTCCATGGTACTTGGTGGGGCTTATGTGCAAGTGCCAGCTCTCAATCAAGGACAGAAAAAACAATAGACATAAATCGGAACACGCGCCTTTAAATACAGATTTGCCTTAATGTACCATTTCAGTCCAGACAGTCTCCACCGATGGATGCATCTTTTTAGTTGCATTCTATTGAAATGCCTTGAGGCCTTCATATCAGCCACTCCCCATCAATTTTCTTTGTCCTTTGCTCTGGATATTTAAATTTATTGTGTAATCTTGACGCATGTGCCATTAGCCCTACGAAAATGACTTTGCCGATTCTACCAGGCTGGTGACGCTTTTTTCCATACCCAGCTGCTGTTTCAAACGTTAGACATCCACTTTTCTGTGTTGGGTACAATGCGCAAATTAATAATCAGCATTTTTTTTTACCGTAAGAGCTAAATTCCTTATGTTATCTTACAAAATCAGCGCTTAATCTGCGATATAATGTCAATTGGTCTTCTCCCCTTGGGTCTGTTCATGGTCGTGCTTCTCTGTATGGCTTTGATATGCGGCGGAAAAAGGGCGAACTGGTGAAGAAGCTCCAAAGGAGATCCGTTGCATTCCCGCCTGCGCATCGCTAAGATCACGGTTGGAGGGTGCTATTACTCGGTCAAAATATGGCTGTGATAGTCAGTGAGCAGGACGTCGTTCACTTTTCAGTTGGAGCCAGTCCGGTAAAGACATATTTCTGTTCTTGTGTGCCAACATAGATGGAGTGTTATTTCTAAATTATTCAAATTTTAGTGACCAGACCTTTTATTTTGGGAGCAGTTTCTGTTGCTGGGTTTTGGTTTTCCAATAAACCTGTACCACCGTCGAGGGATGTCATGTATCTGTTTGTCATTATCTTTGTGTTACTGTATTGTTTTGTTTTCTCCCAAAATACGCTCTACCATTGACCCTATAAAGGTCCAGATTTACACTGTAACATGTACAGCAATTACCATTAGTAACTTGTTGTCATTCTACAATACACTAGTGCCAGGAACACACCACCTAAAGGTGGATGTCCTTTGAAACTCAAGGAGTTCAAAAATTCTGGAGTGTTGAACAGGGGTTTTTGGCCATGTGGACGCATTCGAAGGTTTAAACTCCTAGAGTTTTATAGAGGGTCTAGCGGGATTTTATCCCCCTCTAAAAAAAAAACTAGGAGGTGAGTGAAGCTAAACTCTGATAACTCTCTGGAGTGTTTTGGAGGGTCGTGCCATGTGGACAGCTTCGGGGATAGTGAGCAGATGGTGACTCGCAAGGTCATCTTTGTTGACAACTTCCTGTGTTGGAATATCGACGTGCGAAAGTGCATGGCTTCCGGTATGCTGACTTCCGGAGGATAACACTCAAATATGAGAAGGGAGGAGAAGGAGAATGGTCAGGGGGACAATTTCAGAGTCTCGGCCATCGTGTGGAAACAATTTGGAGTGAAGTAAAATAATTTGGATTTCATTTTTCACCTTGGGAAGAGTGTTGTGCATGTGTGTGAACATGGCTCTCGAGAAGCATTTCTCAAAATTATGGTTTGATTCTGATCTTGTATTTGGGCATTATGAGCAATATTTGAGTCACAATATTAAACAGGCACTGTGCAATGATTTATGTTTGTTATGGCCAGTAAATACACAGTAAGTACATATTCTTGCAGAGATTATTTTAATTTGCACGCCTATAGGCACATGCACAGTAATTAGGCTAGCAGTTGAGATGCTGATTCTAAAAATCCAACTTTGTAGGGAAGTGGAGGGGCGGGGAGGCTGTGTACACATCATGAAATGCCGGTTTGTGTTTCAAGTTTGGTTAATTAGTACAGTTTGTTATGTTTTCCCGTGGGATTTTGTGCCAAAATTGATTTTATAGCTTAGGTTGTCAATTTTGGAGGTACTGATTTCAAAAATATAGGTGCCCATTTGTTTCAACCACGCCCCTACAGTCGCCATTGGATTTCAAAATGGCCGCCATTTTCAGTATTTGTTTGTCCTATCTCTCGGCTTAGGAGCACCCTTAGAGGAGTAAAATGGGTGGGTGGCAATACCATGTTTGTCAGATTTACCAGGGATGCCTTGAAGCATCGTCTTACTTGTACTGATTTGGTTTGGCTGCATCTTGAATTTCAAAATGGCGCGCATTTTAAATTATGTTATGTCCTCTATCTTGGCGTGTGGTGAGCAACGTGGAAGAGTACCAACTGGTGGCAATCCCATGTTTGTGATACTAGGGCTCCATTAAC
>JAMKCH010053441.1:0-10192 GCA_023653785.1 Ophioderma brevispina
CTTAAAATTATTTCCCCGGACCGAAAGCCACATAGCCCCGACCCTACCCGACCCGTCCAAATGATCCCCGGACCGGACCGGACCGGGAATAATGTGCTAAAATGCACCCCGACCTGGTTTCGGTCCGGTCCGGGTCGGTCCGGTCCGGGGAATTTCGGGGATTCGGGGTGCCCCGCAGGGCTCTAGTATATTCCTGTCTTTACCAGTGTTCATTTTCTTTTGATATGAGTCATGCATACACCTTGAGTGTGACTAACATGATTCAGACATTCATCATTAATTTTCATGTCCAATTAAACATTCATCCGCGAAAGTGAATACAAGTTACCTGCTTTTATTACTTGTATATCAAGTGTTATTTTTGACCGGTCCCGCTGCTGCAGTTTATAACTAGAATTTCACGGTTCTTAGCTTTCTACGAATACAAGCTGGGGGCTGCCCAGCCTATCTTACAACTTGACCTTTGACCTTGACATGTGGCCTTTGACCTCATCAACAAATGAGGGATCCTATATTGCACCTATGACTCAAGTATGAATTTCAGCTTTTCAATTTTACATTTTTAGCCTATTTTTCAACTTGACCTCACATGACTTTTGACCTTGACAAATGACCTTTGGTGACAGAGGACTGAAAATAAAATAGGGGTCTTTGGGTGAGAGATAGCAAAATTGCCCCAAAATAGGAGTTTTTCAAATGACAAATTTGCAAAATTTTCCCAAAAATGGGGTCTTTGGGTGAAAATTCTCGAAATTTTCCCTAAAAATAACTTGGGCCTTTGGGTAACAGTGGTAACATTTTGAAAAAGCCCCCCCCCGGGCCTCCTTTATTGTTTGTCTGTAAGTGAAATTAGTAAATGCCAGCATTTCCAGAATGCTGCAGCTCATTTTGTCGCTAGCCGGTGCTCAGAGGTCTGACACCCAGTGCTCAATTTAGAGGGTTTTTACATGCACAGATGCATGTAACATTTGCTCTGTGCATGTAAATTTTGCCTGTGCATGCAGATTTTTCTGTTATTCAGCCTATATGATTTTCTGAGAAAAACCCCAGTTGTGCATGTTACTTTAATTTCCTAAATCGAACACTGCTGACACCTACTCCCATTCTTTGTAGTCCACACTGGTATATCACACCCATTCTTGGTATAGTGCATTTAGTTATCTTCCATGAGTGATATCACCACAGTCTGGCAGGTATTCTCACTCGCATCTATAAAAGTACCGACTATCAATAAACACTGCAATTTAAAGCGGCACTGGCACATTTTCACAAAATATGAAATTTCTTCAATTTGCTCTCAAATGATAGGCCATTGGAAGAACAGAGATGTATTTTACACATAAAAATAACATACCCCAAAACAGATAGGGACATTGATATGAGGATAAAGACATCCAGGTAATTTGTAGGCCAACTTTTAAGTTTTCCATAACTTTAATCAACAAATGTGTGTATTACATGAATATTTGACTCGTACTCACTGATACACAAACCACAAAGGTTATAGACCGATCAAACAGTGTGCATAGCGTGGGAAATATCCGTGTTCTTGTGTTAAACGCCATTTTCGTCGTCTGCTGAATTCATTCTGTTTACCCATAAGGAAGCTGATTTGGTCTTAATCATTTCGGGTGAGGGCTTTTGTATATAAAAGCCTTACAACCATGCAAAAATATCGATTTTGAAAAATCTTGAGGGCGCACTATTTTTCAAATGTGCCAGTGTCTCTTTAATGCTGCGACCATTGAATAACGCACTGATGTCACTGACTCAAGGAAGACAAAGGCACTATAGTTTGAACTCATTACCAACCAAGAAAGTCCAACTTCTGAAGAACACATCAAGAGGTCATCATCAATCATTCATAACTTATGTTGATGCGCGTACCAATCAAATCTTTTGTCAACATAAATATACGCACCTCCAACGCTGGGTCATTGATATTCTCACATGACCTCCGCGTGTTGGATTGTCAACGGCTCTCAATGACTCGCTTTTTAGTGACTTTCAAGATTCAGATTCAAATTTGAATAAATATGGCCCTTAACATGGAATATATTTTTCTTTTATAGACCGCAGTTAAACGAAAATGGCGAGAACCATATTTTTGATGAAATGGCAAAACAACAAGGGCAAGTTGCTAGTAACAAACATTCCGTAATTATTATCATACTCAAGGTACCCATTGTAGCTATGGTACAGAACAGTATACAAATTAACAACACCACTGACTGGATGAAAATTTCATTGCGAATTACCTCTCGCACAAGCCTCAACTCGCCTTGCCCCAGTTTAACCGTTAGTTATGCGAGTCATTTGAAGTAGACACTGGTGTTGTGGAAGTAGAGCCAGAAGGGGGGTGCCCGGGAGGGGTGGCTTTTAGATTGGCTGTGAAACGGGCCCATGCATGCATGTCCACCCATGCCCGGCGTGCACCGCCTTCGCTGTACTGCCAAAAACGGCTTTGCATGTTTTCAGCAATGCACGAAGAATGATTTTTAGAACCCTGAGAATTTGAAAAGTAACACAGTCAGCCGTGTCGCGACTGTAGTGGCCGTTGGCTTGGTGCCCCATACGACGAATGTGAAGTTACACCTCAAGCAGTCATGCAGAAATACTTTTAATAATACTATTTTAAAAACACAAAACCAATATGAAATCACTCCTCGGGCCGCGCACTCCAAACAGTCATGACTATACAGTTCCCCTGACTCTGACAGTATTACCAAATGTATAAAATGCATGACGCATGACATGGCGTGGGGATTCCCACAAATCATAACCCATGGGCATGCATAACCTCTCTGACGTTACAAACGTACTACTAGTGTATTCAAATCTCGATGATATTGAATTGGCCCTAAGTTAAAATATTATAAGAGGCCCTCTTGAACAGAAATAAGTCGGATCCGAAAAGCTCCAAAAGAAAAATCACGCGAGTGCACGCGGGCACCAGCAGGCCATGGTTTGATTACTACTAAGTTAGGAGGTACATTCATGACAATCATTTGTTGGACAGAGTGGTTGGTTTAAATCATGAAAGTTGACCTTAGTGCTAGGCTAGTTTTCCATATAAATTTAGTTTAAAAGTGGTCTCATTATTATAAATATGTGGTGTACTTTCTTTTTATTGCTTGACACGGGCATACACGGTTATATGAGGCCTAAAAAAGTTCCCAAGACGGACAGCACGCTCATCCACGATCATGATCATGATGGACCTTAGTTTACACTTCATTGACTCCGCAGGCCACACTCACCTTTACTAACAAGTGAAGCACATATCCCTGTCTTCAAAACGATCTGCTTCTGAGACTCGTGTGGCGCAAATGATTTTTGTATTATTTCCTGATTCTGACAAGCTATCGATCGGGCATTCATTCAAATTCATGCATTTACCATCATGACCATGTGTCCTTCCATGGGCTGGACAGTGGGTCCTTGTGTGTAGTCCTGTGACTGTCACGTCTCCCCACAAATGCACATGGAAAAATAGCCAGATACTTTGGATTATCTGGACAGCAACCATATCGTTTTCCAGAACTCAAAGATATGTAGTATGATATAAACAATCCCGCAAATCACACGATGGAACACAGTATAACAACTTTTTTACGTGTCAAATTTCTTCTTGAAATCCCGGGTAAACCTTATCTGAGCGTGCCCCGTAACAAGAATAACAAATCCTTCTGTTGCTTTTCATACAAAAACGTGCTGATTGATTCAAAGCTGCGCTGTGATGGTCAATGTTTGTTGTCAACCCGTATGACGTAGGGGGAAATACCTGTACTTGTACGCGAGCATATCCTTCCTTTTTGTAGTAGGTGAGATTAGTTGCAAAAAAAAATGATGATGAATTGAACTGATTGTAGGGACTTTTCTGGCAGAAAATCCTTCAAAAATACAAGTTTGAGTACAAGTTTTTATACGTTATGAATGAGGTTAAAAAACCTTGCAGCTAAGTTACATTTAATAAATGTACATTTATGAAATGTAAGTCCTGAAAATCACGGAAACATCACGCGGTGCACGACGCCTAGCCCCCCTCGGGAAAATTCTCTAACCAAACAATACTCCTATCCCAAAGCAACCACCCAACTAGCTGCCGGTTTTTAACCTCTAATCAGATCTGCAATTTTTTTCAGATTTTACAGGGGTATTTGCAATGTCCCCTGCTCACATAAGTTTGTTCAAATTGTGTCACCACTGCTGAAATTGTCATATCAAAGACACAATTGCATGTGGGTCAACAGCTGCGCAGAAAAGTCGCCACTATTGGACGTCCTGGACTGACACTGTAGTACAGTGACGTTCTGACCCGTATGCCTTGTTTTGGGGCCATGGGATAATGGCCACACTTAGCAATTGCCACTGTGTAATCCTGTTAATTGCCATCTTTTAAATGCAACTTAATTTCCCCGCCGAACAATTCGGACGGGGACTCCAAACTGACAGCATGCCGTCCATCCGTGATAAAAATGTGAACCCATGTTGTATACATTTATCTGGAGTTCCTCGTAGGGTCACATGATGTCACTTCGTGGAAATAAGCGGTTGCCGATTCTTTCTCGACCTGATTAGATTTTTGGGCGTAAATTGCTAATTAAGTATCTCATTTGTATAATTATGAACATTTCCTGCAGGCCTCGTTGTACAAGTTTTCTGGAGTTCCAAGGTCGTATAGATGTCCCTTGGTGGAAGGAAGCAAGTTAAAGAGTTTCTCGACCTGATTACATTTGGCGTATGTTGGTCAATTGAGTATTCAAATGAGACTAATCTAATTGCAAAAATCAGCGTATTGCTATATTTTTGACACCTGTACATTGGAATACTCAATTCCTGCACTGCTTGAAAGGCTATCATGTGCCACATATTCTTTGCAATTTGAAAGTATATGAATATTCCGGCCGGGCTTAGGTATGCAACTTCGCTACATGAGACTAACTATTCAATAGGGGTGTTGGGAGGGTTAGGTTATTGCAGGGTGTTGGGGAGGGGGTGGGGTGTGGCAGGGTTTTGGCGCGGGGGGTTGTGTTGCCAGTGTGTTGGGGAGGGGTAGTGGTTTTGGGGATGGGTGGGTGTGGGGATGGGCGTGGGGTGTTGGGTGGGTTTTTGCATGGTGTTAGGGAGGGTGGGAGTGTTGGGAGGGTGAGGGTGTCGGGGAGGGGTGAGGTGTCGGGATGGAGGTGTAGGGTGTTGCGGGTGTTGTCGGAGGAGTGGCATGTTGTGGGTGTTGGGGAAGGGAGGCTTGTTACGTGGGGTGGGTGGGTGTTGCAGGGTTGGGGGTGAGGGTGTCAAGGAGGGGTGTGGTGGGTATTGCAGAGTGTCATGAGTTGTGGGCGTGTTGAGGAAGTTGTGGGTTTTGAGGATTTGTGGGGTGTTGAGGAGTTGTGGTGTTTTGAGGAGTTGTGGGTGTTGAGCAGTTGTGGGGTGTTAGAGGGGTGGGTGTTGCTGTTTGTTGGAGTGGTGTTGCGGGGTGTTGGGTAGGGGGTGGGTTTACAGGGTGTTGGGGATGGGGTGGGGTGTTTTGCGAAGTGTTGGGGAGGGGGTGGGGTGTTGTACTTGCATTATAAGCATGTTAGTGATCGCGACTTCGGTGGGGACATATTTTACCACATCGCATAAATACGAGTTCGCCTTGGTTCCATCTTGTACGTACCACTTCAACTGTCTCCGCTGTCTTTGTGATTCATCTTCATAATCTGACACGAACTGGACTCAGATGAGTTGTTTCCCCATGCTTCAAAGATTCATCAAAGAGTCGAACCGGAAGATTCTCACTTCATGGTTTATGAATTCTAAAGAAATAAATAAACCATGTGATTTTAATCACCTAAATGAAGAATCCACTTGACCACTCACATAGTATAGTAGTCCGTAAAACCAAAGTTTTTAAATCCAGGTTTTGTCTCTCGCATAACAAGGGTGGCCGAATTCACCTCGTATTCAAAGCAATACTGCATGCGAGTAGCAAAAGATAAATTGACCCATGCCCTTCCTGATGTCCTGCCCTCCAGAGCTGACACCCAGTATTAGATCTTCTTTTAGTTCTCCAGGGATAAACCACTCCCTCCTAATTGGATTTCCATAGAAACCTGATGGGGTGCATGTGCCGCCGAATTACACATGTTTTACTAACGCATTATTTGTTGGACATCATACATATACCAGTTGAAGCCCACTCTTTCTAAAAAAAAATGCCTTGTTTTAAAGGGTTTTTTTCGATCAAAGCCAAAATGTTGCTATTCTGTTGAAGCAAAATCAAGTTTCACTTTTTCAATTTCTATTTGTTGCACCAATTTTGGCTTTATAGACATACCTACATTTTCTAGGGATATTGATGGGCAATTCTGCTCTATACCAAAAAAAGAACATTAAAAATCTCAAAAAACTGTTGGGGACAAAACCTCATTTAGTTGATTATATCACATTTGATTTCTCAGCTTAGTATAGTTTGGTTTTAAAGTCACTCACAGGGTACTTTACTACTGCATCTGCCAATTACAGCCTGTCTAAATAATTGGTACAATCAGAAAAAAATTTGGTTAAATAGGAAAATTTCAAAATAAGTCATTCCTCTTGGCATAATATTAAAGAACAAAACCAGGCTTCCATGTGTTTTGTTTCAATCATCTTATTTGCTTTTTGTCAATCCAGAGATTAATCAATTTAATGTGATACACCAAAATCGATTTTGTGCCACTTTTATGGATGGCAGAGTTGCTCTTCGCCCAGTTATGCATCGTCATTAAACCCAAAACAAAAGAGTGCAACTTGACAATAGAACACAACCAGATTAAAGTACACAAAAGAGTCTAGTTTTTATCGACACAAGTTTATAGTCAACATAATCAGTTCAATGATAATATCATTTTTTTTCATAAATAATAAATCAATACAAATATATGATTGCACGTCAATGAATGGAACTTTGACATTTATTTCAAAATTGGTATCTGTAAAATCATGCCAGAAGGAATGAATTGTCAAACACCAAATAAACAACTCCAAATCCACAAAAAAGAAATGGTTAAGAATATTTGCACTATCTTTTGCATTTACTAATTATTTGAAGTCAATAAAAATTTGAATTGGAAGCAAAGTATCAAGATGTGGTAGGAATTTGCTTTCATATACTTCAAGACCAAAAACTCTCTCCTACAGGTTGTTGTACGCCGGCTGGTACAGCTCATTGTTCTTCTTCTAACAAAACAGTATTCGAAGTGTTATTCACTTTATCTTAAAGCCAAGAACTACTGATCATAACTTCCACCTTAAGTACTTTTTAAAAAAAAAAAAAAAAAAATCCCCCTTTTTTTTAAAGATGTTTATCTCTGCTCAAGTGTGAATAACTAATGTTTAACAAATTCATTAAAATTCACCGTTTTCACTCACCAGACATTGTCAAAAACTTGAATTTTTGTGTTCCGCAGTAACTGGAGTTATCTCTCGATTGAAACACGCAAATGAGATGAAACCAAAAAATCCTGGGCAAGCCTGTAATTTCTCTTTATATGTGCTGTACAATCCGACTTATTATATTGAAGATAAATCTTAAAAAAAAAGTGGTTTTTGGATTGTACCATTTTTTTTTTAGACGGCTGTAGCAATGCAAAAAATCTAACTTTGACCAAAACGCTATGGCTGTGGGGTGTTGTTGATAGACTTGTAATGACTACTTTGCTTACGTGTGACGCATCCAGCACAACAGGGCTAAAAAAATGGCCACTTTCCCAGGAACATAATCAAAATCCTCTGTAAAATTGCAACTTTTCCCTTCAATTCTTATTTATTTCTTTTATTTATGACAATATTTCACTCCACATGGCAAGATTTCCTGGGAACCGTATATGACTAAGAGGCCTTGGAGAGTGTCTTCTTGACATTAAATCTTTAAATAGCTTATGATTTGGGTGCTGATGATTTTGTGGTAGCGGGGAACTGTTCCACTTCTGACAATATGGTGTGGCAGAAATTTCACTAAGCTGATAGTTCGTTCCCCCCCCCCTTCTCGATCTGGTCTTTTGGTTTACAGCCATTTTAATCAAAACGATGTTGTTGATAATCTTGTATAGATATGTGAGCTGGTTTAATTGTTGTGTTGCATGCTTTAAGGCAGAATACCCCCCCGGGAATACTGGTTGTTCTGGTCCTAGGTATAACCACCTGCCGTTACAAAAAACTGAGACCTGGGCAGGTCTCTAGACTTGCATTATCGGTACCAATTCCACCTATGTCTCTGTCAGTCTCACATATGGTATCAAATTTTACTTTTCAGTCAGGGAGGTATAAAATACACATAATCTTTTAGAATGATGATTTTTGTGTTGAAATCAGGCTCACACCAGAATAAAAAGTCTTAACTAGCTCAAAATTGAGTGTAAAATCACAGGTGAATTCCAATGGTAATTATGTTTGGCCCCGGGTCTTAGATTAAGGTGTCCCTTTGAAGAAGTCTGGTCTCGTATCCATTTGAACATATCTAGTCCTCCGGATAAGGGTACCATTTCATTATTTCTGGTCTCATATAGAGTCCCGCCGAAACCCTTGTAACTCGGGTGGTTACCACCCTCGGCTCGTGTACAGTTACTCCTCCTGGAGGAAGACACATGGATCAATCACTTTGTCCAACTGTTTCATCTCTGTTGTGCATGAAAAAGGGTATTTGCCTGTAATATCCACATTTTTGATGTAGTTAAACCAAATTTGGGTCAGAGGTGCAACATGGGCAATCTCTCCTGGCATCTCCCATTCATTGATGAGGTCAAGGGTCAATAACAGGTCAAAGGAGGTCATGTGAGTAAGTTGTAAGATAGGCTGAAAAGTAAAAATTGATCTCATTTGAAAAGTTGAAGTTCAATTGAAACGAACTTTGGTTTTGGAGTTTACATCAAACCCTCATTTGTTATGAGGTCAAAGGTCCCACATCAGGTCAAAGGTCATGTGAAGACCTTTCATTCACAAATCGCAATGGCAGAGGCGAACACAAGCGGATCCGAGGAGGACCGATGTTTTTTTCCCTTCTATCTTCCTAATGTGGTTCCATTCAGATTGGTTACTGGTACATGAATGATGCTAGTTAGCATTTCTGTCTGCTTCAATTGAACTACTGCTTCAATGTATAGCAATGAGCTACTGTTTAGACCAAGGAAATGGAATGTTCTATGCACCTTAATGGCACTCCAATAGCAGGTAAGTTCACAAACAAAGATTCAAATAACCTCCAAATAGACTGCAGCAAAATGAATATTCTTTTCTTTTGATTTCTTTGCAGGACATGTGTTTTAATACCATAAACCTTCTACAATCTTGGGCAAAAAGGTGGAACAACTTTGAACGATTTTCGGGGGAAAACTTTCCCTCCCCCCCCGCCTCCCCCCCAATCAATGTTGATTGGGGTAACATCATCATCAGTCTTGCAAACTTATCCCCAACATTGATTGTGGGGGTCGGGAAGGTACGTTTGTGAAGTGGAAGGTCGGGGCTTTCAATTGAGTGATAGCAGGGCTGTTGAGCTCTTACGCGTCCCGGTAGCAATGTAGCAAATTGTGGTGGGTGTTCCAACTATTTTTTCCAAGATTGTCTGAGCGAATTGCTAAAAAAATCATCTATTTTACGTTTTTTAGCCATAACTTTCTTATTTCTTGAGGTAACGGTACCAACATTCACACAATTAAGACAAGAATATATTCTTTTCAATCAGAAGAAAGAATGAAAAGGTGTGTAGATTTATGTGAATGGTCAGCGAAGTATCCATTAGGGATGCATCATTTTGCATAATTTGTTGGCCTAAATAAAAACGACAGAAAAAAAAGTCATCTAAATTCACGTTTTGACTATATTTTTACAACTAAACAGAAGAATAGAAGCAAAATTTTTTCGGAATTTAAGCAATACAATTATAATTATAAACTCACATAAACTTCTTACAAATTACTTCATAGGGACTGGTCAATAATTTGCCCTTGGAAGACAACCGCACACAAACACACACTCAAATATAATCCACAAATCAAATAGTAAAAAAGTAGTATTCATTCATATGTAAAGACTTGTTCCTCCAACTCCATAAAGGAGCACTGAATGGTGTATGTTATGAATAATATGGGGGCGTTTTTTTTAATATTCAAATTAAATAACATTGACAGCATAATAAACACCGTTTCACAATGTTTGATATTCGATATTTAAA
>JAMKCH010053442.1:0-10264 GCA_023653785.1 Ophioderma brevispina
TTACCATGCCACATAAATAATGACTCCTTTCTAATTTCCCCTATTCCCCTCCTTTTTTTTTGCGAGGTCATGCTTAAAAATTGCTAGTGTCAAATGTTACAAGACAGGAGAAAAAATGGAAAAACTAAAACAAGAATATATTTTATATAAAAGGGAAACTATGAAGCACCCAAAATCAATTGTTAAGCAGAAGTGCATTAGTTAAGTACTTATAATGAGAAGATTATTTCAATTGCTCCAACCTGATAAAATTTTGTCAGATTTTAATAAAACCAATATAAATAAGGATTAGGAAGGATCGTTACAATTGTTTTCAAACAAACAGCAAAAAAATGTGGTTTAATAAAAGAGACACTGGCATATTTGTATATGGGGCACCCTCAATTTGTGTCATGTCACGTCATGTTTTCTCACTCATGTGCTTTATGATTACAAAAATGCCAATATGCAATTTAAGCTTATTGCAAAAGTCATGACAAAAAACTTGATATTGATATACCTTCGAACCTATATCTTCGAATTATGTGTTGTAATCTGCAGCCCCATTCTATTTTTATCCCAGGCCTACCAGAGAGGAGCATTCGTAAAGACTTTGGTAGGAGGGTTTGCCATGAAAAATTTCAATATTTTAAAGAGTGTACATCCAGGGAGTCATCAAAAAATTGTGGGCTTGAGCGCCGGGTGTGACATCTGATAAAATTAAGGTTCTTGATTTAAATCAATGGATTCACGGCGATCGTACATGATAAGAAGCCATTGAGCTAAGGGCTAAAAGTAGTGGCGCTGTCATCGGCTTATAGCCTCAAAAATTAATCTAATAATGTAACAATAAATGGCTTAAAGTACAAAGCTAGAATGATGCTCCCATGGATAAAAACGAAAATGTTCTGAATATTGTGGAAAGCGGCTTGCTTTTCATTGATTATGTGTGTATTAAGCGGAGAGGTGGTATTTAGTGATGTGGGCCACCGTAATCCTAAACCTATTCACAAACTAATGGTTTAAACTATTGTGAAAATTAATTTAATTAGAAGTTGCATTTTTGTAGACATCTTATGTGACATTTGATTCATTCCAATATCCGTAGCGATTGTAGCTCCCTCGTACCGCTAAGTCTTTGAAAAAAGACTAGCACGCTGGTTACACCGTTATGTTGATTGCAGTTTTGTTTTGAAATTCGTGTTGCTGTAGGCTTGGCATGTCCTACCCCCTTGCGCAGAAGCAGAGTGTTAATAAAAATATTGTGTTAATGTTATTGAAACAAACTCATTCGTGAAACATACAATAAAAGCATTTCAGATGGAATTGGGTTAGAGTCATTTGCTTAAATAGTTAAAAATTTGAATGAAACTTTGGCCAATTTACTGAAAATCACAAATTTCATGCAGGTCTGTTTAACTTGTATTGCAACAAATTCCAGACGGTGCAATTTGGTGTAGGATCGCCGGCGTTATAAGCCCGATCAAAATGGATTTTTTGAAGACATTGTTCTATTGAACTTAATCAGAAAGTAATCACTGGTGCTAATCAGTATTCCCTTTGACAGAGGAGAGAATCCATGGATGAGCCCTTTAAGCACATAAGGACCATATCGATAATACGAGGACATCCAAACATGAGATCCCCTTACAGACAAATAGATTGTCTCATACGTGACATTTTATAAATGGCTCAATATGTACAAAAATGTAGCTTTTTGCGCAGAGGCCCAAAAAAGCCGGCCTGCAGAGGTAGTGGGGCGTGGGTCGGGACCAGAAACGGATACTATACATAGTCGAGCAAATGCAGTGTGGATTGAAAAATTGACAAGTCCGGAGCGGACCACTTACACGCATGTAGCCGCGAGTTCCGGCTGGCTGGAAGCCTAACGCTTGGACTTAGTTTTTTTATCCTTTACCGCTGAGCGGCTAGAGTGTTTTGCGCCAACATTTTTATAGCCGGCAGACGGGGCGTTTTACCAATGCAATTGAATTTTGAAACTCTTAAAAGAAATAAATCAAAAATATTTTTCTTTTTTTAATAAAGGAAATAACTTATTACAACTTAAGGCAGCCTAACTTCATCCGTTGTACAATTGAAAGACCCATCTGTCCGAGAAGGATCATGGGCATTGATAACATGGATACCATCAAGTTCTATGACCAGGCCAGGTATGGGTGGTGTTTCATTCAGTACAATACTGTGACCCGAGAAGGCACTGACTTTTCATGTAACACCATTAGTAAATGGACTCAACAGTTGCATGTAGACTGGTTCTCCATCAAACCAATTTCGGGACCTAAAACGTATACAGGGTATGGTATGTGGTTTTCATAACATGAAGCATGCATAAAACAACATGTTCTCAGAAACTTTTAGCACATACTCATTGTTCGGTAGGCTTCAAATTAAAAATGGTGGCATATTTTGGGAATTTTGAGGAAGTTAAACAATCGGCAAACCACATTGACCGTACTCCGACGCCAGCCACAAAATACTTGATCGCTGATAAAAAACTTACTGATCAGTTTAGTGTCTGACAAGGTCCAATTTACTATATTTTGAGAGATACACTATTGTGATTAGGTATATAGATCAACTGATGAGGTACACGTCGATGTTCTGGCATCCGGCACGCAATCATCAGTTTTAGAGGTTTTATATAGCAGAGATACATGTCTGATGTGTTGAAAAAATCAGAAATATCGGGTGCATTCAGTTCATCAGAAACATGAACCACAATGCTAGCCACACAGCTCAGAAATGCAGTTGCTAGTTTACATAAGCCTGAATTCATGAAACAGGAAAAAGTAACTCAGAAGGCCACTGAATGTGGATACAGGGTGCGACAATCATAATTCTCAATGGTATGTCACTCAGGCTGTACATTCACTAGTAATTAATAATCAACATAGTGTTTTTCCACAATGATTTTGACAGTTCGGTAATTTTCTCGGTATAACTGCAGGATAAAAGCCCATAGCTATGAGGGACTGCCACTCAGATTACTTGTCAATAGGCAAGGTACATATTCATATCAATGGGATGAGCAGATCAGAACCAAATTTTAATGTCAACCAAACATTTTTAGAACTATGTTACAAGATTTTCTCTGAGATCATATCCCCTCCTCCGGAGTATGCACCCTATTTTCACATGCATATTTTCAGTACAATGGTAAATAGAATTGGATATAGTTAGTTCATAATTCATGCTAAAAGGAATGACAAGAGAATACTCACTCCTGGACAATATAGTACTTGTTAGAAGAAGAAAAAACTTATAATCCTGTTATTGTCATGACAGGTCAGAAATGAGAGAGACACTATGTGACTGGTTAAAGATCACTGTGAGCACACGTCAGTTTGTTTATGGCACGCAATCCTCAGTTTATAGTTTATATAGCAGAGATTTCATGTCTCTGTGTTGAAAAAATCAGAAATATCCGGGGCATTTCAGTCATCGAAACATGAACACAAATGATAGCCACACAGCTCAGAAATGCCGAAGCCTTGAAATTCATGAAACTAGAAAAGTAGCTCTCAAGAAGCCCTGAATCTGTGTTACCGGGTGCGACATATAATTCTCACATTTGTATGTTTTTCTCACTCAGGCTGTTACATATCACTGTAATTAATATCAACATGTGTTTTTCACTGATTGGAAGTTCTGTTCATTTCTCTGTATAAATGCAGGATAAAAGCCCATAGCTATGGAGGAATGCCACTGAGTTAGTCACAAATATAAATTCATGTTACTTTGTCATAGGCAAAGCGTACATATAGTCCGATCAATGGGCTTAGGAGCTTCCAGAAACCAAATTTAATTTCAACCAAACTTTAGAACTATGTTCAAGATGTTCTTGAGATCACTATCAGATTCATCACATTTTCCCATGCCATAGTTTGCAGTTACAATTGGCAAATATTAATAGTTTGGATATGGTGATGTCTGTAATTCATTGCTAAAAGAATGAAAAGCAGAATACTCACTCGACAATATAAGCGCTGTGGAGAAGAAGAAAGTACTTCCGACGTAAAAAACATCTTAAAGCCTTCATCTGTACCCCAAGAAGAAATGGTATCAACAAGACTGACTCAATCTCAAAGAAGTAACCCAATCACATCGTAGAGTCCCTAGGATTGATGAACGTGGACAGTCAACATTGGAAATGGAAAACGATTAATGTGTACTGAAAGACCAAAAGACTACAATTCTCGACACCCAATTAATAAAGAAGAGAATGGTCCGACCATGATCTTAAAGTCAGAAGGACCTATAACATGTCTTTAATTAATGTGGAAGAGGGAATGCAATAACAAGTAACGACAGTAACAAGTCGGCGGCACATATCCTGCTTTTACTGTGCTTAATATATAAGCATAACGACAAGGGGCTTTCTGAAGCAGGGCTTTTATAATAATCCAAATTCAACAACCGCGACCGACAGAATTTTGTATTTCCCCTCCGATTTCCGATGGCAACGGGTGGACATCGGCTCTTATCTAAAATTTCTTGGCCCAGCCTAGAAATGTTAAAACCTTCGTCCACCGAAGCCGTTAAATTAGCCATGGCTTCAGCCAATTTCGACCGGTCGGCAGCCACCTGTATATTACTTCGAAATCAGATTACATTGACTCCACAAACAATGCAACTATTGCGCTGGGCTGACATCCTGAATGTATTGGGGGGATTCAACTATATTTACGGGTGTTAGGATACGATTGGTGGCAAAATCAGCGCATTATTCCGTATTTGTACACATCGTTTTTACATTTTTTAATGGCAATAAGTATAAATTTCACTTCATGTGTATAGTTTTTTACTATTTTTGTTCACCCCCACCTTTATTATTTTGCCCCCCACGATGGTTAGAACCCACCCTTTTTAGGGACAAAAAAATTACCCACACCCTTAAATTTTCCGGAAACTCAAACCCCCACCTATAAAAAGCCGTGGGCCGTACAAATCACGTGACGCTATGAACTTACATATCCGTTATCTTACCTTACTCAAATCTATAATTACACTTATTACTACTTTAATTTACTAACAGTATTCATATGGTTACCCCCGCCGAACGCGAACGGACCGTAATCTGTAGAGTCTTCAGTCTATCCATTAGACCCCACCGTGTAATGCGTTGGGGAAAAAGGGCTTGTGGTTGGAAATATAACGGGCTATTATATGATATAATAAAAGATAAGAAAACGAAAAATATGTATAATATTTCTGAAAATCTTGTCATTAAGTGTGACGGGAAAATGGCATATAGGGAAGTGAATGGCGTTAAAGATGAAAAATATTGGCTTAAATTCAAACCAATTTGATGTGTTGGTGGAGTTCAAAATACTAGAATAAAGAAACACCGTTGGCGACGGCTCTTTGAAGTCAAAGGCTAGAGGTTGGCCAGTACCCAAAAGCGTTTAGGGGTGTTTTTTCACAAAATAATATATGAATGACGTTAACGGGAGAAAGATGTAGTTAGGCGACGAAAATAAAAAAAAAAACCTGTTTACGGGCCCGAGTTTTGCAGATTTTCTTTTTTTTAGTTTTCCAAAAAGTCATATAAAATAAGCCTGTTTTTAGCACAATTTTATCAATTTTGGCAAATATTTTAGAAAATTGTTTGTAAAAATGTTTCATTTTGTCTCTGATTTTCAGATTTTGGGGCTTATTTTAGCAATTTTGAGCTCCAGGAAAAGAAAAAAAAAAGAAAAAAAATGAAAAAATTCGCCCGGACCCACCGACCCTACTCGAAAAGGTTCCGTGCCCGTAAAAAAGGTTTTTTTTTTTTTCGCCTTATATTTCGACATTAATAAGCAAAAAAAATCTAGTAATCTAGTATTGCAATTTATTCCATTAAGATGTCAAAGGCCGTTTAAAAACGTGGTCTAAGAAAAACTAGTCATTTGAACAATAAGCAAATTGTTGTTATGTTGCAATTGGATTGTAAATGAAA
Source organism: Ophioderma brevispina (assembly GCA_023653785.1). NCBI lineage: Eukaryota > Metazoa > Echinodermata > Ophiuroidea > Amphilepidida > Ophiodermatidae > Ophioderma > Ophioderma brevispina. The sequence goes on from JAMKCH010053442.1 coordinate 5,942, forward strand.
ATCGATGAATGTAGTAGTGTTCGACACGACCAAATCTTACTTTTCATATTCGTATTTACAAAATGTAGACATTCAAGAAAAGTGTACCAATACGTGAACACTTACTGTCTTCTGGCCGCACATTTTTGGATTTTCAAAAAGTAGACCAATCCAATATACAGACTAAAGTCTGATTAATGTAATGACTGAGCCTTATGTGATGGTTTCAATATGAGTTAAAACTAGGAGGGGATTTTTTTTTTTTTTTTTTAAATTTTGAGGCCTACTGCTTGTGCTGAACTATATAGTGAGGTTGGCAACTAAATTTTAGCTCTTGAGAGGCATAATGTTTTCATTTCAATTACTGTTGCCTCTCCCCCCCAAAAAAAATAAAACTAAGTCAGACTGAGGACTATAAAATAGGCTTTGTCCCATGTTCATGAAACAATTTTAACACGTAAGTGACAAGGGGTTTCACTCCCGTGGTGCCGGGGGGGTTGCCAGGGACCCTCCAGGGAAACCCACTTTCCGAGGGAATTTTTGCACGAAATTTATACCACATGTGAGGATCATAAGACAACCCCAATCGGCAATAAAAAAGGAGATTTGTATTTGGTGCAAATTAGGGCAAAACATGGTTTCAAAAAAACACGAGAAAAATTGGGCAAAAAGACGGAAAATTCACAATGAGCTGCGCTTACATCAAAAATTTGACAACTTATGTTATGTTGATATCTATTCTAGAAGACCCAAAAATACTGATATTTAAACACAAAACAAGCATTTAGGGAATCCGTATTTTGGACCCACGAATTTCGTCGTGGGTCCATAGTACTGGGGGTGTTGAGCAAGGTTCTGGTAACGCGTGTTTATTCTATATCGTAGTTCTTGAATTCGATGGGTGTTTGGACACGTTCCTCATGGGCTCGATATCAAGTAACTTGCTTACACAAAACAAAAATTGCACAGTATGTTTGCAAGACCTGCTTCGTCATATAATCAAATTGATTATAACTTTACCGTTAAATTTTTAATAGTAGCAATCTCGGAGCGGAGTAATTTCGCTACAACATATTCCCGCGAAAACGGGATCTTGCACGTGGCTTATAAATCCGCCGGTAAAGAGGTAAACAAGAAATTTAAATAAACTTTTTCTCGGGAATATATATAAGCATTCCAAAATATCGGTAGAGTCCAATTAATAAGGAAAATATGCTCCAAATAGGATCAATAACCACAGGTTGATTCCTCTGAAGTAGGGACGATTGCGTGATCAATTTTGCTCGGAAGTCTTCTCAAAAAGTATAAATAGCGGTGTACACCCTTAAATTTAGACAACCTGTGGTAGTGACAAAATATTCACTAGCAAGAAACCTGGGAGTCTGAAAAATTTGAGTTGATGCCTTTACCGTTTATGATCATGCAACCAAAACTGGTCAGAGAGAACACTGACATTGATTCATATAGGGTGTTCAGGGATAAGAGTCAAAAGGTCATTTTAAGGGGGACGTTCTTGACAAGATGATGGTGTCCATAGCCATTTCGGGCGGAGTTATTGACACGATTATTCGGGCGTCGTTATTGACACGATGATGTGTCAAATCATTGCAATAGCCATTTCGGGCGAGGATCTCTGTCAAGTTACACTTAAAGCAATTGATTGTCTCAGAGGTCAGGAAGTGTCTGAACCATCCATGAAGGGATTCCCTGATAATAGTGTTCGAGTTTACCGAGTAATCTCTCATGAGGCACTTATCGAATGCTTTGGCCAAGTCGAGAATAGCCATGTGTACTGTTTTCCCCTTTCTAGACTAATGGCAATGTCGTTAATCGTTAAGATTGAGCTGGGTCTATGTGAGTGCTTGGCTCTGAAGCCATGTTGTTATACACAATACATTTGCTTTCTAGATGTTCATGACATGGGACTGCACATATGTGTTCAAAAATTTGGGCTCACCACACTGGTGAGGGGACCCTGGTCTATGTTATAGGCTCTGTTTGCTGCTTTCTTACAAATACCACAGTATGTTGGCCTTTCATGTTGGCAAAATCCCTGGTCCACTGAACTTTGGAAAATATCCGTTAACATTGCGGTCAATTCTTCTGCAACCATCTTTAAGAAAAACCAATGGGATACAAAGCCATATGGGCCTGGTGATTGTCTGGTTTGTAACTCCTGTAGTTGCTTGAGAACTCCATTTTATGTGATGGTAAGCGTTTAATTGTTGGTGTTGTTCCCATCAAACCCCATCAAAACTTGGAATATATGTTTTTTGAAGACACTAGTAAATTGGTCGTTGCACTTTGCTTTATCTTTGTCGTCAGTAATGATTCTGTTACCTACCCGCAGATACACCAATTCGAAACATCTTCTTTCTCAGTTTAGTAATAAAACGTCCAAAGGACGTTTGGGGTCATATGTCATATCCCTGGTCAAGTTTTACTCAATAATATCGCCTCTGGCTTTATTTAAATGCTCTCTTGTTTGATTGCCAACAACTATGTAGGCTTCAGTCCTCTTTGGAGTTGGATCGTTTTGCCTTATTATAAAGGCGCCTGTTTCTTCCTGGTTAATCTCCTAAGTGACCTGTTAAACCATGGGAGGTTTCTTCTGTTTTACGTTTCTTAGTGGTATGTGATGCTCCATTAATCTCTCAAATCACCTTCAAGATTATCCCATTCTCTTGAACTGAGGTGCCGTCCATCTCCCGAGATTTTCCTGGAATGCAAGAGTTAATGTTTGATCTTATCTCGTCAGCTTTCCTCCCTGATATTAGACGACTTGGTGCTCCCCTCATATTAATGACCATATTTAACTCAACGTCCACTCTTTAGTTGAGTCAATCAGCCATGATGTCAAGGAGGTTGAAATGAATATAATGTCCTCTGTCATATTTTTATCGTGGTCAGTGAAACTGAGCATTAACTTTACTGTTTGTCTAGGCCAATGAGTTTCTCAGAACATAGGGCCTACTGTAATTCGACGACGATTGTCTCATCAGCATAATACATAATTATTTGCGACTTTTGCTTATTAACCTGGGCCTCTTACAACAGGAAGGGAACCTTTGACGACCAACTTCCTCTCTCTCTCCCATCTCTCTACGCCCCTCTCTCCCTTTCTCTCCTTTCCTGTTTTTCTCATAGTCCTCTCTTATATCAAATTCAGAGCAAGTACTTACTATCTTTGACCATGATTGGCCTGTAAATCCAGTCTGGCATGAACAGAGGAGAATCCATTGGGGCCCAGGAACTGCATGTACCCGTTCAGGCAAGGATTAGGACTGCATGCATTACTGGCGCTTGCAGATTGTGCACTGATTGGCTTTTTCGAAAATCTCTCTCTCGTTCACGATCCCCAAAGATCGTATCCTCTTGGGAACTTAAATTTTTTGTATATTTCCTCGGATGTTTCGCTTTCCAAGTTTCTTCTACAAAATTGTGGGAACATCTTCACCCTCTATTTTTTTTTGTACATCACTGGGTCTTGACTGTACACAGAGTCGTCAAAACACTTGATGTAGCAAATCCGGAAGGCTCATGTTTCTGATATCTTTTGGGTGTAGCTTCTTCCGAGTTTGGGCTGAACCTGTGTCAATCGGTTTCGTGAAAGATTCAAAATCAGCGTACACAACGAATGGCACTTGTTGGGATTTGAAAATGGGTTTGAAAATACTGGCACTGAGCCTTCCATTGGCATTTCAGCCTCGCGGCTTCATCTTCTGCAAATTTCTTCATGCATCTTGAGACGCTCCTCGCAGGTGTAGGATGTATAGCTCCCAAGCAGTAGTATCGTTTTGCACGGTTTTGAAATTTTGACTCCGTCAGAGCAATCTACTATATTTTTGACCACACAGTAATGCTGCACTTCTACCCATCAAATTCACTACAATAAAACAAAAGAGATAAATTTGATGCTCTCGGTTGTAGTGGGGGGCGAATTCTGAGTGCAATATTGTATCTATTATCCGCTGTCCAACTAAACACCACACACATTGGGGATCAAATGAATGATAGGTGGTTGACGGCTAGAAATTTTGTAAAAGGGCTAATGAAAGTCAGTTCCGAGTTTTCTTCCTTTTTTTTTTCCTTTTCCTGGTTGATGAGGTGATTTATTATATTTCATCAGATTCACTTATGGGACTTAAATGTGTGCAAAAATGAAATAAATATAAATTTTTCATGAAGTAGGGCCACAGAAAATAAGCATGATGGTTTTGGCTTCCAAGTTATCACAATATTTTTTGCAAACAACAATATGTTTTCCAATTGCTAAAGCTGGTGAAATCGACGATAATTTGAAAATAATTAAATTATTTTGGCAAATCCAAATTTTTGACGTGT
>JAMKCH010053443.1:0-10566 GCA_023653785.1 Ophioderma brevispina
ATAATGGGATAATTACGCAACTCACTAATCGCACTTACTTTGACATTATGAAGAACTAATGAATATCAAAAACAGTAGCATGATCTCCTTTACGTCATTAATTTTAAAATATCATAACACCGCAAGGCAGTGCCAAGGGCAAGCGAATCAGTTCGTTCAGTTCAGTTTATTTGACATTACCAAACAAATAGGTACAGTCAGACAAGTATATAAAAAGGAATACACCGTATTAAACATTAAGTAAAGAGTGTAATACATTTCAAAAAACATACACAAATAAATCAGATTATAATTATATGTATTTACGTGATTAACAGCCCGTTGGACATGATGAGCGCGCGTGGACTGCATGACCAGGGAAACTCGCACCGAGTCCCGCGATAACCTATGTGTCGCCGACCAGGGCGTCCCAGACCATTTTAATGGGGGGGGGTGTTGAGTCTGTGCTGCCGACAAAAATCATGCCCGGTTCAAGACTTTCACATTTTCCGGCTCGCTTCCGCTCGCCACGGTAACCCAAATTTTTTTTTTTTTTTCAACTTCACACTCTTTCGAAATTCTGAAGGGGGGGTCAACCACAACCAACGACAAGTCTTTGTCCAGCTATGAACATAACCCACACAACAACATAAGTGGTGGAGAAGTGCAGCGCCGATAATCCCCCCGTCCAATCACTGCGTGCAGTTGCGCCGACATTATAACCATTATCGCCCGACAAGTCAACATTTTTGCCGCCAGATTTTTTAAATGGGGGGTTGTCGCGGGACGGCCCTGCCCGAACGCCCGCGCAGCTGCCCATCCACATGAGGGCGCGTGTAGCCTCCTGTCCAAATAATCCATTCTTAAATCCTACTGTATAATTATGACATAAGTCATAAACACATAATACAGACAAATTGTACTCAAGAACCATATTAAATTTATGTTATGGATAACTCTCGCGTCGCGTTGGTACAAGCGCGTCATGGTGCAAGCGCACACCGCATAACAGAAGCTTTAGCTCTGGATACGAATTAGATATCTAATGCAATACGTGACTCGAAGGCAGAGTTAACAAAATGTACAACTGGTAATATACTATCAAATTCTGTTCCACTCATTATAGTAATGAACCTTTCATTATCAGATAGGCTGTCAAAATTATATACACATGAGATAGGCTGGATATCATCATAGCTCGTGGATTGGAATAGAAAGGACATTTCATAACAAGATGAAATTCATCCTCAACTTCGTTTAAATTACAAAGTTTACATAGTCTGAGGTTAGAATCGATTTTTGAAGCACGATACGCACGCAATAGCGGAGTTTTAATGGACAAGTATACTCTGTTCGATCTCAAGTTTGGGGGTGACGTCACTGCGCGCGTTAGGTTTTGCACCTGAGAAACGCACGCGTCACCCTTGGAATTGCAGCATTTACGCACGCAAATAAAGGTGGCGCAATCCAAACGCTAGAGCGAATGTAAAGTCGCGTCATGACGTCACCCCCAAACTCGAGACCGAACAAAGTATATAAAGTGAACTATTTTATACCACAAAGATGGATATTATCAAGATTATTTACATTTATAATCGAACACACAATGAAGTTCGTATCCACAATATTTTCTGTTCAAACTTACAGCTCCCCCCCCCTCCAACTCTCTCCTTTTTCTTCCGCCCAGGCGGCCGAGTTACCCATTTTTTTTTTCATGGAAATTCCCTTCATGACGGCACCTGGGTACCGTGGGCTGCACCTTAGATTATGCGCACGTGGACCGGCCAGGGCCAGGTGATGAATTCGGGTCAGCGTGTCACACAGAACATGTACAATGTAAATGTATACTGTCCAGTGTTAGATCGAATACCTTATTAAATACCTTGAGCTCATTGATTTTTTTCCTGGTTTTCCATGTGTTAAAACCGTGTGTGTGTGTGTGTATGTGTGCGTGCGTGTGTGTGTGTTGATGTTCTTATGAAAAATTTGTTGATTCTTCTGAATTGCGGACAGTTGTTGATTTGTATATTTTAATACTAATATTGAAAGAAAGGGAATAGAAGAAAGGAAAAAATATACTATTTTTCTTGATAGTGACCGTTCTCAAATGGCATGGGCAGGGCGGAGGATGCAAATGAATATGTTCAATATTTTAGGCCCCTCTTCAAGCCTCAAATTGTTTGCCCACGCCCCCGGCACAACATTTTTTTTTTTTTTTTTTTTTTGCTCCATGAGCAATTGAAAATCAAGGGTCTTTTGGAACTGAAATGATACTGAAAACGTGGGTCTTTGGAGCTGAACTCTTGGACTTGATAATACCTACGATTGGGAAAAGGTAAAAGAGAAACAATGATAAATGTAGGTTGTTTCACTATATTATTAAAACACTTCAAGGTACGTATAAGCGTGATATGAAGTACAACATAAAATACTTCTAGAACATACCCTGGAAACGAATGCATTTTCTATTGGCTCATTGCAAAGTGCATCGATAAACGAGATTTCACACAATCTATCTAGATGTTTATGCTCATTTTTATATCTTTCACAATCAAGAGACAACAAAGTAGGCCTATGCCTACAAACAACAACAACAACAAAAACAAATACCGCAGCTGCACTGATCGTCGTGCAAATGATCCATCTGAGCATAGAGGTATCTGAGCCAAGTTTTATATTAATGCTGGCTTCATACTTTTTGTCGTGCTGTCGCAGTGTCGCAAAACCACAAGTTGTCGTGTTGTCGCGCTACTTGCTGTTTTTTGTCGCCGCGACAAAAAGTGCTGTCGAGTGTTGCTTCGACAGTGTCGCGAGTATTTCATACTTTTTTTGTGGTTTTTGCGGCAGACGGCTCAACATCATGGCGCCATTTGTTTACGTTGGAATAGTCTCACCCAAATCCCAAAATTAATCATTTTTATTGATGTCCCATCGCTGCGGAGGAGTTTAACAAATATGTAAATACTTCTTGCATTTTCATTGGTCAGTTTTTACGGCATCGGGTGGTGTCGCAGAAAAGTTGAGTTCAAGTCAACTCTTCGTTGTCTGTCGCAGGGAGCAGCACGACAAACTAATCGATTATCGGCTTGTCGCAGCTTGTCGCAGCATGGTCGCAGCCTGTTGCGGCGACATGGCAAGTTTTATGGTCACGTGTTAACTACGCTTGCGCTGTTGCACAAATTACTTGTCGTGCGACACTGCGACAGCACGACAAGCTAGTATGAAACCAGCATAAGGCTTTCACACTGAGCCGGTGATCGATCGACTTTTGCGATCGATCGCCGTCCGTAGACTTCAAACCAGCTACCAAATTCATTCTAATAATTCGCAAACTCTGACACACATATCGCTGTTCTGCTTTATCAAATAACAGCACACGTTCGTCCATAAATGCAACTTAAGTAAGAGTCTATTCGCCATGTTGAATTTCCTTACTCAGTCCATTCAATTTCACGAGCGGAAAACTAACAATTTCTGTGCGGAAACAAACCAATTAATAAGTGACAAGTCATATCACTTAAAAGATGGCCATGTACCTCAGGATTAAAAAAGTCAACTACAACCACTGCTGTAAATGCCTCAAAAAGAAGTATTTTGTGAAAGCAGCAGCTCATTAATCCTTTCTTTTGGAAAACTTCACATCGTACCTAAGGCGCTATTGCGCATGCGCGACTATTTGTTCAGAAAACGCTGCACTAGTCTTTCCAAAACAAAGCGATCGACTCCAAATTCGATCGTCACGGCTCAGTGTGAAATCCCTTATTATGAATTTTTCTTTTTCTGCTCTTGTTCAAACAATACACTTCGCCGGCGATGTTACTCTCGTCTCACCACTCGGCTTGCATTGTTGATACAGTCTAGCAAGTGGCTATCCGGCAACAGTGAATAAATTCCCTTTGCTTTATAAATACGACTGACGGAAAACCATACGTTGCCACATTGGAACTCAGCAAAATATTTAAATCGTCGCCATTGCATTGACAAAAAATCATTTCCTGAGGCCGATGGACAAATTGACGGAGGCTGTCCTGGGTCATTTTTCTTCCGTTCCGAGTTATTATATTCCCCAAAAAAAAAATCAAAAGTTTTATCAACTATAAGGTTTTGGTTCGCCACTTGAAATATTTAGTGCCCGGGGTATTTTCAGCATAGGTCACCAAAACAAGTTTTTAACAAACAGACGAACGGATAAAAAACGCAATTCATACAGTGGAAACGTGGGGAAAGGATCCGAATTTGGATACACTGCTGAGGCATGGTAAAAGCAGGACGAGTATGAGCCTATATCAAACAAAAACTAGGTTCGTACTGAAGGAAGACGGGCATGGACCGAAACCCAGGGTAAAATGACGGACTTTACGCACCTATGTCTCAATGTTGTGACGGACCAAAGGTTCAATGCCGGTACCCTGCGTCAGAATGTGGTGGTAAATGACCCAACCATGACGCACCTTTCCCCGGGGGTCGCATAGTGCGCCATTACAATGACAGTTTTATTGGAAATAATGAATTATTTGATCGGCCTTTCTTTTGACGGGAAAACGGGAAACTGGGAATTGACTTTCATTGCCTAATAGAATGGGCGGAAATGGAATTATGCAATAACAACATTGCATGACAGTACTGAAAATTACCTATGACTGAATTTGCCGTTCTGAACACAAATAATGAACCCCCCCCCCCTGGGCCAGCTCCGGGTACGCCACTGCTTATTGGTGACGGAATGGGATTTTGGCGATTGATAGTGCTATGTACTAGCAGTGTAGTAAACTACTAGGCAGCCCCTGCAGAATTTGGTTATTCAGACCTCGAGTTTTAATAAGTAATTTTTGTTGATTTAGGCTACGGTTGGTGCTCTATCTTGATAATTGTTATATATAGTCCCAGTCTTGTGCACCTACTGACACTTTGAGGGGAAAATATATATTTAGGGTTTGTTTTAAAACATTTTTAATAAGTAAAAAAGGAGTAGTAGGACGTGTAATTCTCATCTTATAATTTCTTCAAGTACTTGGCCTACCACCTAAGACATTGGTATGGAAATCAGTATTAGTTTGTTTTTCGAACCCAACTTCCACTCCCGATTTTCTCTCAATATTTTGGCTATTTAAAACTAAGATGCTAAATCTTACTTACAATTTCTGACCATCCACTAATGTAAGATCATTTTAGATCAGGTTTTAGTGGTGAATACCGATGAACTCTTTGGATTACTTTCATCCTGAAAATACGTAACTTGTGTAATTTTGGCGGTGGTTCAAATTTGCCGGGATCCTCCATATTTACAGGTTGCCAGTAGATTAGCATGTAAATTCTCTGAATCCAGTTAGGAAATAGATTTGCTCAAATTAAGTCACCCAATTAGGGAACTGGCTTTGACCGCACTGAGAATGTTAATGATCACTGGTCATCTGTCCTTCGGACTTGCGTTATCGTGTCATGTCCAGTTGACCTATCAGAGACGCGAGCTCACTCTTGACTCAATAGACCATCAAAAGAATGCAACTCATTGCTCACCGTGAGCCTCACCAAAAGATAAATATAGGTGCCCTGCTGTGACCCAGCAATATCTTGGCCGCTGGCAATCGAGGTCAGAACAGCAGCTAGCCCACACGATTGTTCACAATTATCACATGAATAAAACTTTCAATCAATCTTGCTATGAGTATTACCTATATAAATAATAAACTTTGTAGGATAAGGCATTGTTTTTTGAACAGAGGAACAATATGTTTTCGAGCAGAGCCTGTGCTTACGGTTGGCATTGGGATTTTGACAGGCTAAAGTCTGGATGTGGTCAGTCGATCAACCGAGATCAGAAATGAAACTCTTTCATGTCTTGCTAATCAAGAAGATTAATAATAATCTGATCTCAGAGTTAATTCCTTGTTGTATTAACTGAATTCTGTTTGTTCAGATTCTTGTCGTCCCGTTTATATCTCCAGTTCCCACGATTTTCTCATCTCAGCAGTCGTTCATGTCATGCGTGTGCAAAATTTTTTTACATGACATTGACAGACCGAGTACTTTTCGATTTTTGCTTACCTGTAAATTAAGGTTTACGGTCCCTGATACAGAAGTTTCACATAAAATAATGCCTTATTCTTATCCTTGGATCCTTACATTTTCTGCACTCTTATATTTCTCCTCGCTAGCCTATAACGAACACGGCGTACAATTGTACTGCCCGTTGCCCATGACTCATGCCCGGGTATACATCACGACAACACTCGAAACTCCAAAATTATAGTAGTTGTTGTGAGCTGCACTAGTTTCTGTACTAGCTCACTGTCTTCTTGAATCCTTTGGTCATTTCATATCACAATCTGTCAATTGACGCTATCGATCTAAGGAGAAATCCCCCCAGTTTTGTCGCCACGTATACGGATTATCTTTTCAATGCGGTGCTGCTTGCGACCGAGTCACGCACGAGTTGAACTCTGACCACCTATATATCCGCCAACAAATCAGCTTCAAAATCCCTTCAGTCATTCTTTTGTATTAAGGCCGCACCGTGGAAATTAATCATCTTAAGGTCTCCTTATATTTATTGTGAGAAAAGTGCAGAACTATTGTCGAAGATCATTGAATGTTAATATGTGAATAATCTTGCTGGTTGCACTATTTTTATATAATTAATTGAATATCTAAATTCGGATATTATTCAATTTGCTAAATTTGGTATCAAATATTTTGAACTTGAATGTCATATGACTTACCAAATTATTTATTTTTTCACATATCTTATGATCAACAGTCCTGACCTCTGGACAGGCGGCGATCAAAATATGCTTAGCTGGCCAGGTCCGAACACTCGCCATGGTAGTCTTTGTTTTAAGACCCAAGGACATAATGTTAATCATATTACCCTTGCCACTAGATGGCTGTGTCTTGTTCCATTATTTACATTTGTGAAATCTATTGAGTTCAACTTTCTTTACAGCTTTAAGTCTACCGGCCATCGTCGCCTTGGGAATGTCATCTTATCAACCCTGATTAGGGATTTGTCTTTAGTTTTCCTTATGAGACAACATGTTTAACACTTAAGCTACGACCGCCCATGTTCCAAATACCCCTTAAATTTGTTCCTATTCCTTTGTAACGATCGCTTTCATATTCCTACTCTATTAACATGAACTTATAACGCTGGAACCATGGAGTTTTCGGCCGCTACCATGATTATTTTACTCCTTGTCCAGACTAGTTTTGTATTGGAAGAACAATGAACAAATTAAATAGTTCTTATATTTAAAAAACCCTAGACCAACTTTTTATATCTTCTGGCATGTTCTTTGCAGTACTGCTCTTTTGGCATAACCCCGTTACATTAGCAACCCTTGTCGTCTTTTACTCTCCTTTACTTACTACCCTTACAACCCCACATATGGCCTAACGGCAAAATAACGACAGTTCGCAAGTACACCAACACAATTGCAGGTATCCCCACCCCCTCCCATTGCGTAGCCGGGGGGGGGGGTCAGTAGCAACAATCCCCTGTTTAATTAGCCTGTTTCCATAACTTTTACATTGGTGTATGTCAAATTTTTTAGTTACATGCACCGGTGGCATGTATTCTAAATTTTAATTCCAAGCCTGGTGCCTCAGCTGGACATAAGGCCACCTAGTTTAAGGGGTTAATACATTGAATGTTTCACAATGTTTATTATTTTGTTTTTCAAATGCCCCATTTCAGTTACTTCAATGTCAAATTTGATTATTTAGTATCAAAATTTAGCTTCTTTAATGTTCTTTTTAATTGATTTATTCTATTTTTTTATGAACAAGGTATAACTATTTGACAGAAAGCACAATAATGGGACCATAAACTTACCAATGGTAAAAAAAATAGAATTTTTCATTGAAATTTATAAATGTGACTTTTCATGTATACATGCATTGAACCAAAGACTCTCCTATCATTCTTTTAAGGTTTTCGAAATATGCATAAACTTGGCTGTTATGTAACAAACAAAATGCGCGCAATAGCTTTTGCTAACGTGACTTTTTTTGACAGAACTGTTCTAATTGGATGGATAATTTGATAGGACTGCTAATGTGACATACTATTGACCATGCCTGCTAATGTGACGCAAATGTGCAGAATGAAAAGTATTTTCTTTTGCCGTAAATGATGATGCATCCTGTTTCTTTTTTAATATATTATTGCAAATAGTATTTCTTCTCAGAAAACAAAGGACAAGTACAAAAGTTAACAACATGCTTGCAGACAGCTTGATTAAATATTTGCTAATGTTACAGTATTCATTGAACATGGATTGCTGTCACTATTCGAAAAACTTTTTCTTGGCATGCCAAAAGAAAATGAAATCCTTTCTTTTAACATCCATGCATGTAAACCCTCAAATGCATGTTCCTATAAATTAAGCAAAATATTCAGAAATTCTACTTATAAATGCAATTTGACCGACTTCTGTGCTATTGTGACATATTTTACGCTAATGTGACTATTGTGTTGCGGTGTAATCGATGCACCGAAAAAATCGGTGTTTTTGGTTCGACAGCGATAAATCCCGGCCGGTGGTTTTCTATTTTTCAAACACCACTGCCACCGAAAGTTTTCGGTGGCGACGTCCACCGAAACAATTGCACCGGTTTTTACTCAATTATGTCGATGTTTTCCAATTACTTTGCACTGTATTTTCCCAAAATATACGTCACAAATCGTTTTTTCTAACCAACAATTGGTTGCTGTTGTAATAAATGGTAATTTTGTGATATTTTGAATGTACTTACTAAATAAACGTCTTAGAAAAACCCGACTTCCCGCCCCGAATTCACGTGTACGACTTCCCCCATTCGATAACTTTGCAACCAGTCATAATCCACAACAAGTGATGGCAAGTCGCCATTGTATCATCGTCCCTTCCTGCCGCAATTCTTGACTGAGTGCATCAATCGATCGGCCCACCGCCTGCAACTACGATGTTATCAAGCTTTGCACCTGCGTGGAGAGATCATGCGGCTCTCCACGAAAATGACCATATTACAGTCACCGTACCTGTGGAGAGATTATCAGTCATTGAGTCAGGGTGTTCCCAACAGTTGGCCTTCCAATGCCCGACTCGTTCGTTGTTCCCTAAGCATCTCGAGATTACAACAATTTGAACAGGACAAACGGTATTTGAAAAGCTAAGACTGTGCCCTTTGAAGGTGAATTAAGTATCATGTTCACACTATTTGTATTGGCAAAGAGGGCACTTTTCAACTTGTACAAGTTTTTGAGACAGGATGTAGATATTCTGTATTTAAGCAAGGGTTTACATGCATCGTTGATGCTCTTTTGGTAAATTCCAGTTCCACCATACACGTGGGTCCTATGCATCATTGATGCTCTCGTTTTTCTCTTTGGGTCAAGTATGACTGAAATGCAAACTTTGCTTTTTTGAAGAGCTGTATTTTGGCCCAAATTAATTTGTGTACACATCCTATTTCTAACATTGATATTAGTATAACCAGTGGGTTTTGTTTGCCATGTCTCTTGTACAGATCTCACAGGATCCGCTGTTTGGGGTCTGTAATCTGTCAAGATGTCAGACAGTGAATTTGTGGACATTGATATTAGTATACTTGTGGGTTTTGTTTGCCATGTCTCTACCGATCTGCACAGGATCCTGCTGGTGGGGTATGTAATCTGTTCACGATGCCCTCACGCACCAGTGTGAATTTGTGGACATTGAATATTAGTATAAACTCCCTCACGCTTTGAATAGTTCCTTAAGAGGTTTCCAGTCGATAATTACAAGATTGCAATCAGTCTTTTTTGCATCAAGATGACACCATTCCTCTAAACTCCTCTACACAAATTCTATTCGGCGATCCTGGTGTACGTCTATAACCAACGTGACTTGATTAGGGTAAGGGCTGAGGATTGTGAGCAGCCGGCAGGGCAGACGAAGAGGGATTAATAACACCACGATTATAAGGATGGAGTGGAAGATGTGGTTGCGAGGAAAAAATGTGTGGATGATAGTGGTGGGGTTGGAGGGATAGGGTGATGCGTGAGGAAAGGGGGTTGAATAGGTAGAGAGGCGTTGGGGTGTTAGTATCGCAATAGGGCGGAGATTAATAATATAGGAAGTTGGGGTGCTGGGGCGTGTCGGGTCTTTAGTTTGGTGGGAATCCGGATGGAATCCAATTAAAGGGGTGTTGGGGGTGTGTTGGTGGTGGAGATGGAAGAGAAAGCTGATATGGGTTAGTGATCCCCGTGTCGATCCCATCAGTCTCGTCTCTTTCCCTTTGGGTCTCTACCTGTACCGGTGAGATGTTCTGTTAGCTCCCGATTCGAGTAGAAATTCACAAGGTTTGGCTGGTTTTTGTTCGGCCAGGACCTAGGGTGAAAACTCTAAGTTACCGGTTCGTTTATGGCCTGAGTCCGTTTTTAGGTTTGTTGGATGTGCGATTTCGGCGATTTCTGGCCAAATTCGCTGAGATCGCAGGTTCCAGATTTTGGTATGCCAAATTGAGCCGGTAATTTCCATTATACTATTAAACTACTGAGTCCTTTGATTGGTTCGGGGGTGTACAACACTCTCACTTGTTCGGACGGTTCGGACGGCATTAATACAG
>JAMKCH010053444.1:0-10520 GCA_023653785.1 Ophioderma brevispina
AGGTACGAAGTGTTTGAGTCTGGTCAGTATTCCTATATTCCTTGAGATGGTTTTTGAAATTGCAACAATATGGTTTTTCCAAGTTAGATTTTCGTCAATAATGACTCCCAGAAATTTGGTTGAGCTTACTCTATTTAATGAAACACCGTCGAGTTTGATATTAAGTTTCATTTTTTCATTATTACTAAACTATACCTTTTTTAATCCTTGTAACAAGAAGGACACTTTGGTTGCATTTTTAAAGCAATCCAAGCATTTTTCATTTTTGCCCCCTGTATTATGAATTTTCCCCCTCCTGGATCCCGCCCACACTTCCTCGAGGGGCACCCCCGCTAAATTTGTTCATTAACCTTCATAGAAGGCAAATCCACTGAGAAATGATGCTCTGCTCTCCACGGTCACGGAATTGCCCCAAATGACCCTACTACTAATGACTGCAACAGAATCTGGAGTAACATACTCGCGCTACCCATTAAGTAAAATACCTAATGACCGAAATAAAAATCTGGAGTAAGATACTCGCGCTACTCTTTGAGCACCCATTAAGTAAAATACCTAATGACTGCAACAAAATCTGGAGTAAGACACTCGCGCTACCCATTTTCACAAAATAATGAAATTTTGTCGTAACTTTAATCAACAGATATATCTATTACATGAATATCATGCATAGATCCGTACTCATTAATATTCAAACCACGAAGGTCACAGACCGGTCAAACAGGGTTCATGCCATGTGAATCAAACAGGCTCCGGTGTGTGTTTTCTTGTGTTAAACTCCATTTCCTTCGTCTGCTGAATTAATGTCGCCGGTGACATTAATTATAAAAATCGTTCTGTTTATCCATAAGGGCGCAGATTTGGTCTTAAACATTTTAGGTGAGGGCCAATGTATATAAAAGCTTAAAAACCATGCAAAAATATCAATTTTGAAAATACGTAATGACCGAAACAAAATGTGGAGTAAGCTACTCGCGCTACTCTTTGAGGTAAACTACTTTAAAGGACTGAACCTGAAAGGTATGTGTAATTTACCCTTAAATTACAGCCAATCAATTTTGGAGTAAGATACCCACACACAAACCAGAGTAAGCTACCCTGGCACTCTCCGATGTAAGGTACCAGGGAGGACCAGCATAAATTTGGATGAGGAATAACTCGGGAAAACTGTGATAAAGATCAGCAAATTTAGATATAAATATTAAACATGTCCATTTCTATAACTTGCCTGTACCAGGGGCATTTCAGTTCACTTCGTGGATAGTATTAAATTTAGGTTAGAAGTATAGAGCAAAATGCCACAGCTACATTCCGAGAGGTAAGGTACCTAGGGGAATAACCAGTAACGAACGGTTGTTTTAAATAACATAACATATGCATAAAATGCCACTAAATTTAGGTTATTTATATACTACCTGTAACTGTTTTAGACCGATATAAATTACAATTATAACAATTATACACACACGGCACTATTAGTGCCATTCATCACATTTAACACAAAATAACATTTCTTAAATGGTAAAAATGTCTGCCAAAATGAAATAAAGTAGTGAAAAAAGGAGAAAATACATAAGCAAGCATGAGTTAACCGTAAGGGAGTGGAGAGTTGGATTTTTTTCCCTTGAACCTACTCCTTGGAAGGCAGATTGCGATGTGACAGGAAAAACGAATTTAGAAAAATGACCCGACCTGAACGAGCCTTGTCATTGGTTAAAACCACTGACCTGTACACATGGATAGCGAGTCAGAGTCGCCGATTGAAATATCAGGAAGTTGGTTTTTGACCGTTACAATATGGCGGGAAACAATGCATACACCTTGTCCAATAATAGAACATATGTGTGGAATATGTGCACCAGCAGGTGTATGCCATATTGTAACGGTCAAAAACCAACTTCCTGTTGTTTCACTCGGCGACCATTCAACTGTGCGGCAGCCCCTATCCATGTGTAGAGGTCAGTGGCTAAAAACCCCAAGAAAAGCACACACCGAATATGGATAGCGAGGACTATTCTTCTTCTCCAGGGGTAAATTCATTAATTTTACTCAGATAGGCTGACATAAATGTTATTGTTTATGGACTCGCGCTCGAAAATATGGGGGCTTGGATTTGAAATTGTGTGACGTCATATGGGGGTCACGTCCTGTAAAAATACCGGAAGTACCTGCCACTGGCGTTCCTACTGTCTTGTGTTAGTGGCAATAATGTTAATTTGTTCCATTAAAGGCTGATTCAGAGATTTCGAAATATAATTTTTTGGTGTAGTAATTAAAAATAGTCATCTAGAACTAAAGATAGTCACCTAAAATGCTGAATTCCAAAGTTACAGATGAATCGGATTTTTCGTTTTCATGCAGCAAACATTTTATACACAGTATAACAGTGCCATAGGTTACCGTGTATAACAAAATTTCCGGATCCGGAATTTTATAACAAAGTTGTGATTTTGAGCTTAGTTATTTCACAAAGTGATAGTACACACACTGGCCAGAAGTATTGCAACATGTAGAAAAAACAATTATATTCAAATATTGATTTAAAATTGCACCAGGAGTTCTTGACTACACATTACGTAATTATTTTCAGAATTACGATTTTCAGACAGTTGCGAAAACCGTTTGATTTGCTTGTCATGTTCCCTAAATATGGCGGGTTAAAGAGGCCAGCTAATGATATCTTGCCGATTGTACTCCAGAAAGAATACAGGCACAGGAACGTCAAAATGGTTGCAATATAATCATTAAATGGATTATATGGGTTTGTCAGGGTCTACTGTAAATTTTTAGAGTAACAATCGGAATGGTTGTATGGACCGGAAATGAGATACTGTCAATAGAAAACGGGAGCACCTCCAGGGCCGTTGGACTCGGGCTATTTAATGACGAGAAAGCGGTCACATGAAAACAACTTTTTAATCGCACCATTGACATTTTAGCTGTTTGTCATGCGCTGTGAAAACGTAATTAGACATGATTTATGTAAATCACGTGATTTATCAGACGAGTAGCATTTTGATGTCTCCAATTTTTTACACATTTTTCAAAGACCACCGTCTTCCATTGACGTTATCTCATTTCCCATCCTCAAAACCACTCCATTTTTTTCCTGCAAACATTTAAATAAACCCTGACGAACCGAACAATTCATTAAGTGACTATTTTCAAGCCATTTCTTTTGCTTCTGTGTCTGTATTCCTTCTGGAGTGCAAACAGCAAGTTATCGTTCGCAGTTCCTGTAATTCGCCATATTTATGGAGCATGACAATCAAATCAAACATGTTTTCACCCTCTTGGATTCTGGGGAATAACATCTGTATGCAAACCATAACTTTGACATTTAATGCGTAAGATGTGGCCAAGAATACATAATAATTTGAAATCAATTACGAATTTCGCTTTTGCATGTTGCAATACTTTTGGCCAGTGTGTGTATATGGACAAGCATTATGTATATGCAAAAAATACGATTTGTTCGGGAAATCTCTGAGTCAGCCTTTAAGTTCTTCATACCATCTCTGTTGTTCTCTTTGTTTGCAAGTAAACAGTGTGTATTCAGGTTCAGGCTTATCATTGTACAAAAGATTATGTGGATAGTTCACGGTTGTTACCTTAGTTTCATACTTGATGACCCCATTTTTATTCAGCTTGTGTACCGAATGACCCCTATTTTTTCGTACATTTTATCTGAAAGGCCGCTACTTTTCACCTGCCTGAGGCACAGATACCCATCGCTTCAGATATGGAGTGCTCCCCCCCCATAAGCTACATCTTTGTTATCTAATTCATCCAAGGTGTTTGAATTAATACTCTCTGATAATAATTTGCTAAATAAAGACTGATCACCCCATTTGGATTGTAGTCGGACATTATCCACAATGCAAAATGAATTTTGGCGTGAAAACTGCGGTCATCTTTAATTGCAAGTGCTACACATTTTGCAGGCATAGCCATGCAAAACATTTGAAAATTTCCCTAAACATCCATATATGAGCTACGTGCATTTGTCGCAAAATGGGCAAATACGACCACGTAGGATAAATGCAAATTAGAATTGTCTGACAAGTGTTTGTCCCTTTTCAACCTTTGATATTTGTTTGGGAGAGGCTCTTACTGCCTAGATAAAGCCCCCCCCCCCCCCAAAACAACCCATTGCATTTTTTCCAGGCGTACCTAGTATTTATCATATATTGAGTGGACTCTATGTGGCAGGAAAGTAGTTTAGTTATGACCTGGGATGTACCTGTATATTATCCACAGCTATTTGACACCATGCAAATCATCTCTCTCATATTTAGAGCAGTTTTAAGCAGTGGTGACACAATGTTGACAACTGATATAAGTAGGGACATGCAAGAGGTATTATCTCTGCAAAAATCAGAAAAATCCATTGCAGGAATCTTGCCATATAGGCCTATAAAAATCACGATCTGTATGTTATATCGCCCTCTATAAATTATGGCAATTCTCCATAAAAAGACCTGTTTAACTAGATTTTTAAGAAAAATCATATTTGCCCTCAATCGAATTTTATAAAATTTACACAAGATGAAGACGTGGTATAAATAATCAAAATGTGTTGTCAAAAATGTGTTGCCATTGATACTTTTGTTTTATTTTAGTTTTGTCATAATAAATGAGACTTTAAACAGCTGTGTATTATATATAACACTCTTTGATTTTGGTTAATTTGTGATATCTTGTTCTAAATGTTTTCCCGATCCATTGCTGAAGAAAACGATTCTGTTGCATTTAGGGTTAGCCTAATTCCCCATTTGTCCTAATTTGACTAGCCTATCTATTATTGTTATTATTGTTATTAAAATTATAATTATAAGCTTATGTGTGGGTTAGGGGGAAATACGCCTTTCTTATGCACCCAAATAATACGTTAGGAAAAATTCGTTCCCCTTAAAAGATACTTTGTTTGCGCTTATTCCGTCAAAGGAATATGAATATTAATTTATGCAATAAAAGCTAACAAAGGATATGTATATTAATTAATCTAAATAAAAAATAAGAGCATGAATCATTCAAATTTCCCTTAAGTTGTCATTCTAAAATTATATTTTATTATTTTTATTAATAAATATTAGGTGCTTGCCTAATTTCTTTTGCAATTTGTGTTGCTTTAATCTGATCTCTGAAAACACTACAGTAACTTATTTGTATTTCTTAAATCTTCGGAGTAGGGAGTGTTTCTTCTTTAGTGGCAGTTAAGTGTTGTGGTGCTTCTCAGCGCTCCCTGGTTGCTTACAAAAATCTTTTTTTTTATTTTTATGCTTTCTGTATTGTATTTTGTTGTTAGGGCAAAATAAATGAAATAAATTACAGCACGGATTAAAAAATAAAACTATAACCACGAACAAATAGATTATATAAAAGTGAAGCGCCATTATCAATAAGTTATCTAAATTAGATGGCCATTTATTGAATACTTCTAAATATGTAATTATTCGATTGATATATCCGTTGCAATTAATATCACCGTTCAACGAAATCCCTATAACTCAGCAGTTCGTCGAAAAGTGTGATTTCAAGAGTGTCAGTACAATTGCCTCCAACTCGCCACGATAAGACACGCTCTTTTTTATGATTTAAAAGTTAAAGGGACTGGAGGAGATATTTTTGAGGATACACATTCTCTCCAAAGTGCACTGGACTGAGTTGTAGACCATCTACTTGAGACTGTTTTGAAAAAAAAAACAATACCAAAGATAGAATACCGCAAATTATTGTTAGAACTTACCTGTATCGTAATCGGCCCTATAGAAAACCAGGCTTTGAATTATTTGTCGTTGCAACGATAGAAATACTCAAATCATCATCGTACATAAAGACGACGTATGCGGCTTATTCCCTTCAAGTATGATCTAATACATTGGAAAGGATTAAAGGAGGGTCTCAAAGGTCACTTCTATGGGTATTTCTTTTGTGCATCCTCCCGTTAGTGGAGGGGCCCGGCGAGGGGGGGGGGCTACAGGGAGCCCTACAAAAATATAATCCATTATTTTGTGCTGAAAAATATTATCTTTCCAAAATGGTTATTGTTGGTTATTGTTAAACTTTCGAAAAAAAAAAAAAACCGCTTCTAGCTGTGAAAAATTTTAACCAAAATGAAATTGATTGCACCGTAATTAGTAATTAAAATAGGCCTGTGACCTGATAGCCTACAAATATACGTGGACTTATGTTATAAAACACCATTTAAAATATTATAGAATTAAATAAACGTTTTCTTTAACCTGATATGTGATTTGATCCATAATAAAGGGAAAGAAAATACGTGGTATGGAAAAAATAAAACAACCACGAGAAATACTAAAAATGTATCCAGCAACCATTAGTCTTAGGTGCTATATAATTAATTTTAATTAAGTCTAAACTAATAAAAGCCATTCTTAAAACATTATCCATAATGGTGGAGAAACCAGCAGAACAAAGTGGCTCTTATTTTTTGGTTCCACATTGGGCACATGCAAAATTCGCGGTTTTGCCCCGATTCTTCAAACGATAAAATTTTCTTTTTCCATCGAAGAGGTATAAATTCGGAGTAGATAAACAAGCCCACAACAGTGCTAGTTATCCCTAGATATGGCAGAAAGCACATAATTAGCAGAATATCAAGTAATGTGAAGAGTGGGGTGGTTGTCTCAGTAGCAGTAATGTCCTCTGGTTCCCATTATTTTAAGAACTAAGGACTGGTATATGCCCATTCCTAGGCAGCTAGAAACAAAAACTTTGTTTGAAAGCCACCCATCACAGATGGATTAACTTTCAGTTCGTTGAAACGTAATGGATGATCTGACATGACCCATGGTCTTGAGAATACAATTATGTGTACAATGCCCCAGGATAACATAAGTGCTGATTTAAAACCGTTACTGCCAGTTTGACGTTTTGTATCTTTGGTTGCAATGGGTGTTGTTAAAATATTTAGGATCAATTTGATTGGAAAACTATACCCTCAATGTTCCACATTGCTGGACTGAAAAACCATAACAGCTCAGACTGGGTAATTAAACAAAATGACCCCAATCTTATTTCTTGGTAATTAGGGCAACTGGCAAAGTACAGTGTGAAAGTGCGGGGGGGGGGCACTCACCATTGAAATGGAATGGGTGAAGCTGGTGTTTCCAAACCCAGGGGGCCTTCTGGTGACAGGACTGCAGAAATCGGGGCTTTTTTAGTATTTCAAAATTAAAGGTAATAAAAAAGAAATAGTGATAAAAATATTAAAAAAAAAAATCTCTCTAATATGAGAGGGTTTCCTTTGATCACTAACATTTAAGTACTTAACATCCTCGCTAAGCGATGGTTGTCTTTTTAAGAGAATCTTCTTGTTTCAACTATATTACTGTCTTGGGTATAGTTTAACATGTGCATGAATTGTGTGAGCTATTCCTAGGGAAACGGTTTTCTGGGTGTAAGGCTACTGGACCCCTCTCAATTACCCAGAAAAGGTTTCTAAAGAGTCCTCATCCACGTGGGTGTTAAAATAAAAGGTTAAAATTGATGTCAAGTAAACTTACATCTTATTTTCAGTGCATGGCAGAAGCAGTAGCCCTGGAGCTAGTCACTCAAACCTTTTGTACTTGAGATGGTTACATGTGTGCTAGCTCCGGGTTACAGGGTTGCTAATAGAGATACTGTGTACAGTGTCATGGTGTTGTACCGAGGGGGGGCGGCACCTGCGTGCAGAAGTATTATATACAAAAACGCGGTTCGTTGTTCAATATCAGGTAATGTAACGCGAATTTTAGCGTTTGGGGGAGTGAAATTTCAAAATTAGTTTTTTCGCTTCAAATTATAAATTAGTGTAATTGTAATATTTCAAGTATATTTTATAAGAAAGCTGGAAGATTTTCTTCCTGTTTTCTATTTTTATTGGCGATTTAAATGTTTTTTAAATCTAGGAATCCTCATTATTGAGCAACAACAACGCCTTTCTCGAGTCGTCATTCTACCGTCATTGTACACATAGCCTTACATTGAAAATTTTTAACCAACATTGTTATCAAGGCAGACAAGGATGAATTTTTATATTACTCTTCCAGGAAATGGCCAGTGCAAACAAATGTTGAAAGAAAAAAAGAAAACACCACGTGTGATGGCGATTCGAACGACAATCCCCGTATTACTAGCACGTGATCTTGCCAATTGACATTACAAAAAGTTTTCACGGTCGGGGTGACAAACTCTAACTAAATAACCAACAATCATGCCACGATCACGCGTTTATCCATAGTTATGCTAGCCTACTATTACGCGCATACCCAGTATTATGCAGTTCAAAAAATAAAGTCCACCTGAAAATGTGATTTTTTCTAAAATGTTAGGCTCCTTAACCTGTTACAAAAATGTAAATAAAATGTACACGAAAGTGTTGCACATTAATGGGCAAAAAGTTTCACACCGCAGTTAACCTTCTCCCTGAAACGACGCCCAGTTTATTAACTTTGATGACAAATAAAAAATGGACACTTCTTGCATAGGGCTTAAAAATCGAGTGAAAATCAAGGTTTTAAAGATTTTTTTTAAAGGATATTTTCTCTATTATTGAAAATTCGATTCCCATTAAAAAATTTGGTACCATATGATAGCTATGGAGTTTCCCCTTTCCAGTGGTATTCCAAATTATGTACCAACATTCCCATTATGACGTCAATAAAAGTCATAAGTTAAGGAAACGTAACCCACATACTGGATATAGGGGGAAAATTGTATTTCGCAATATTACCGACTCAAAAATGTAGCCTAAAAACTTGCGTATATAAAACTAGTCAGCCCATTAAAGAGACAAAATCAGGTGAAAACGGATAATCCCAAACATTTTGGTGAAAAACCCCCAAAATTTTCCCCTATTCTACAATGTGTACGATGGAAAAATTGACAACACAGTTTTGATGACATGTGAAATTTATAACGTCAGTCTGAAGTAATTCTAGGCACGTTGGTACTCGTTGAGTAGCAATGGAAAGAAGATTGTTCGTAAGCTATCCATTGTTACCAAAAGTAAGTGTCTGTGGTATTCATGTCTTGTAATAGGCATGTTGGTACTTCTCCGTTCGTGATTTTAACGAGTGTTAAATCCTGTGCACGACAGTGTTATTTTTAATTCGTCATCAAATTTAATAAATGACGTCATTTCAGGGAGAAGATTAACTGTTGTGTGATTTTTTTTTTCGCACATTAAATGTGTAACATTGCAGTGAACATTTCACATTTTTGTATCAGGTTAAGGAGCCTAACTTTTCCAGAATAATGTACCTTTGGGGGGGGGTATTTATTTTGAACTGTTTAGTTTACAACGCCATTATATAGTCACTAGGTAATATTTTTCACGGTGTTTTTTTTTTTTGAGAGGCCTCCTAAACATTCAAAGCTACGGATGCAAAGTGGATTAATTTGAGTGTGAAATTGAAGAGGTAGTGAATTAATGAATGAATGAAAGATTCGATCTATCCAGGTTTATTTTATGAATAAACATTTAATGAAACAGGATGAGGCTCCGACTTGACGAGCATTTGACGGGTGTGTAAATCGTAGAAAATGGTAAGTTGAGTGAACTGAAAGCCACGAATGAACGAATAAGAATGGGTTTCTACGAATGTAAAAGTACTATATCAGGAAATATTATTTGTATTTCATGTAAGCATGGACATAGGAGATATTGAGGACCCACAACTCATGAGCTTCAAAGACCCTATCACGTTGCCGCCTTTTATTATTAAATCCCACCATGATCCCATTTACCGGCTTACGGTAACGCGACAATCACCCTCTCAGCAGGAGAGCTGTCAAGCATCACTCAGCACGTGTGCGATTCTTGCCCGAAATCATGGCCCAGGACAAATAACCAGTTGAATTATCTCTTAAGGCAGCTATACACTATTTTCTACTTCCCTCCCCAACTCCGAATTGTTTTCATTGCAATCTCTAACTCTAAAATAAAAACAAAATAATAAAATCAATTTTGTGCCAAGAGTGGGAATTGATCCCATGACCTTTCGATTACCAAGGCGATCGCCTACAAGCGCATGCCACGCAATCCAAGCCGACAGAAAGTCGTTCTGTTGTAATACTCAAATAAATACTTTAACAGAATAAAGTGCACACATTTTCATGAATAGCGCCGCTATGACATGAGTTGTAAATATGCTCCTGAAGCAAGATTTCGGGCCAGAATCTCATATTAACCATCATTCATGATACCAACCACGCGTCGGCTTCCAAACAATCACAACAACATCAAATTCAACCTTACCGAAAATTTAAACTACTAAAACTTGGTGTGTTTCTGTGCTAAAATTACACGAAGAGCACACCTGAGCACATATTCAGACATTACATTTTGTTACCCGGTACACTGAAATTTCATAAAACCAATTCATAATTCTTTAACACTTAAGTGCCCAAGCTAAAAAAACTTCCGTTAGTGCCCAAGGGGGGGGGGGGTTCCTAGGGACCCAACCCAGATAACCACTTTCCCGTGGGAGTTTGATCATGACACTAACACA